>JAMQGT020002827.1:0-48656 GCA_024447675.2 Pterophyllum scalare | reverse complement strand
CTCTGAACACATATCAGGCAGACAAATGCTGGATCTGTGCGACAGTGGGAGATTATGTCCTCCGTGGGAATGTGGAGCAGCAGGTTCACTTTTCACTTTATTACCGGTTAAACCTGACGCTTCATTTACCAAGTGTGCTCGGAGGGGAAGGGACTCTCGGGTTCCCACTCACAGCACACATTAGAGATTGTCGCAAGTGTCCAAAATAAGTTGTCACTTTGTTGTGGTCATGCAACTAAACCCGCGCGTAAAGCGGCGGATTTTACGCGTCACCGTTTCTATTGTAAATCGTTTTACAAAAATCTAACATCAATTTTCAATAATCCACACAGAAAATGTATAATAAAATTTAGAGAGAAGCTACCCAACTGGCTAAAGTTACGATCTAAAGATCCTGAGGGATTAAGGAATTTTGCAGACTTTGTAAATGCCTGCCTGCTAGCCATGCCTCATGTAAAAGGTTTGGAAATACTGAACGACTGTGAGAAAAATCAAAAACTGACACAGAAAGTTCCTGACTGGGCGGCTGCCAGATGGAACTGCCATGCTACAAAGGCCTTGATGGAAGTCTAAGAGTTTCCCAGTTTCAGTGAGTTTGCTGCATTTCTGTTGCTGGAAGCAGAAATTGCCTGCAACCCAGTCACTTCCATCTGTACTCTCCATTCATCCGAGTCACGCAGTGATAGAGGGAAACTGAAGGATATAAAAGGAAATAAGGCAAGCGTCTTCAACACCAAAACACATGAACACTGTGACAAGAGATCCAGTTGGGGCTCACCATGCACGAGATGACACAGGCCAAAACATAAACAATATTTTGGTCTTTGTCACCAAAATCTAGAATAATTTATAGCAAACCCCTGAGTTTTGTTGGTGTTAGGTCAATAAACAATGATTTCTCTTGAATTCTGACTTGCACCTCAGTATTATGAATTTTTGATCAGATGCAAAGTTTCTTTTTAGAATTCTCACTTCTTTCTTTTTTTAAATCAGAACTCTCACTTTATTCTCAGAATTGTAACTTTTAGAATTGTGGCTTTGATCTCAGAATGTTTCCTTCTCAGGATCATGAATTTATTGTTGGAATTTGACTTTTTTCTCAGAGTTCTGACGTTCATTTCCAGGATTGCTACGCACTCTATCTATCTATAATAACAACATTTAACCACTTTTTTATTTATCATTTTTTATTTATATAATTATATATTATAATTAGATTAGATTCAACTTTATTATCATTGCATACTTGCGCACAATAATAATCTAGTTGAATCTAATCTAATCTGTTTTTTAATTTAAAAACATTGTTGAACCCTTTCAGTAGTAAACTTGCTGCTGTGTTTTGGATGACTGTCCTGCTGCTTAATCCAAATGTGATTGAGCTTCAGGTCATGAACCGATGGCTCAGGATTTTCTGGCAGAGAGCAGAATTCATGGCTCCATCGATGACAGCAAGTTTTCCAGGGCCCGCAGCAGAAAAGCAGTCCCAGACCATCACACTAACACCACCATGGTTGATTGTTGGTACGATGTTCTTTTTATGAGATGCTGTGTGACTTTTATGTCAGACGTAAGCTATGGATGGCAGCCATCTGCTGCGACTGGTTGGGTTGATGTGACTGTTTAAACAGTTTTTTCTCTCTTTTTTTTTTTTTACTGTTGTAATCATCCATAGCCACGCACACACACACACTGAGGACTGATGAATTGCTTTCTGTTCTGGTCTCCCTGGGGGCTTTTCCTGCTTTCTTCAGGAGGGATTCATGAATCATCTAGTCCAAACTGGTAGAACTGGTAGATGGAATATTTGCAGAAATATCATCCTGAGTGCTTTCTGTGGTTGTGGCGTAAAGATCTGCATTTACTTCCTCCTCACTGGAAGAAGCAGGTGCAGGTCTTTGTCTCCACAGACTAGCTGAAATGCTTGTTAAACCACTTGACACTCCTCTGAAAAGTGTAACCGGTGCAATACGACACACTGTAGTTAGAAAAAAGCTGAGAGCGATAAGCATCGCCCTTGTTGGACCAGTCCCTCGAGCTACAGAAATAGAATGAATAAGCTGTTCTCTATTCATAGGGAATAAAATGGTAATTAATTCTCTGATTCCAGAAATTGGTGTATGGCCCACAGACTCTGATTCTCTAAATAGAGCATCCACTTCTGCTTGAACTGTGGATGGACCAGCTCCTTCTGATCCTGTGTGAGAACACTCATGGTCAAGGATTCTCTTGTTGTGTTTGGATTTTTTCCTTCGTTTAGCTCTGTGTGTGGAACCGGCATTGAGGGAACTTCTTTGAACCACACAGGTGTGTTTTTCAGCTGTGTCCTGCTGAATTTCAGCCACACCTGTTTGAACTGTGGATGGACCAGCTCCTTCTGATCCTGTGTGAGAACACTCATGGTCAAGGATTCTCTTGTTGTGTTTGGATTTTTTCCTTCGTTTAGCTCATGTGTGTGGAACCGGCATTGAGGGAACTTCTTTGAACCACACAGGTGTGTTGTTCAGCTGTGTCCTGCTGAATTTCAGCCACACCTGTTTGAACTGTGGATGGACCAGCTTCTTCTGATCCTGTGTGAGAACACTCATGGTCAAGGATTCTCTTGTTGTGTTTGGATTTTTTCCTTCGTTTAACCATGGGTGTGGAACCGGCATTGAGGGAACTTCTCTGAACCACACAGGTGTGATGTTCAGCTGTGTCCTGCTGAATTTCACTCAGGGACTCCACACCTTGAGGAGGATTCAGTGTGTCAGATTGTACCAGGCTTGATTTGATGAGCTGTCCAGCTTTTTTAAAAGCCCAGGGAAGCACGTGATGAGTCAAAAGCAACAGCGGCATTTTTGTTTCTCAAGCAAGTTGAATAGATATTACACTAACTCTGTAATCTGATTCTTTAGCTTACACTTTACAAGACTGTGTAAAACAGGAAAGAGAGATTCTTTTGTGGCTACCTTATATAAGGAGAAAAGATCAATGGACCCCAAACATCAAAGGCTTTGGTGTGACGTCATAGATGATGTCACTGTTCAGGTCTGAATTGGTTCCAAAGGGTGGTGACTGTGTGGTTACCATGGCAACATTTTGTTTTTCTTTTAAATCCGTCGTTCTCCGCAGTGAGGTCCGGGGCCCCTAGTGACTCAAAACATAGAGTTATATATTTATATAAATGTATTTATTTATATAAAAAGTGAATTAAACCTGCTAAGAGGAGGTGGTTACTTTATGAGTTTACTCATTACAGTGACTTAAACTTTGAAATTTGTGTCCCAGTGATAAATGGGTCACAAATTGGTCGATATAGAAACAGTAAGACAGGAGAAACAGGAGGCACAGAAGAGGGAAAATCAGTCAGATACACAAATAAAGAAATATACTAAAGATCCATCACACAACAAGGACCAATGACAGTAACAGATGTAACTTGGTCGAGTTTTAAAATGAATATAAAATAATAATTAATTAATTAATTAAAAAATAATAATAATAACAAATAAAATAAAATATGGCACATTGAAATAATGTGTGCAGAGAGCTTGAATCAACTTACTGTCCATTATTAAGGATTAAGGCTTACCTGTAGAATGAGCTTCCTGAAACTGATCTGAGAAGATCCCAAATGTTTGTTCACATTCATACACACTCTTCTTCCCTGAAACACTGCTGGTGAGTATATAGTAGAGCTGGGCTGGAACACTTGCATGTACTCTGCTCTAACAATATCTTATCCACCCCTGGGGCCCTGTCACAGAGGAGTTTTTTTCCATGGTCTCAGCAACCTCAACACACACCTGAGATTTTACTTCAGCCACTGCCAGGTGGACAATCAGGTTATCAATACAGTAAATTTGATTTGACCCTGAAGGAATAATCATGTCTCTGCAAAACACAGTGTAAGAACCCGTGGGCTCTGAGCACTGTGTGTGTGTGTGCGTGTAGGGGGGGGGTACAGGATGAATGCTGATCACAATGAAAACAAAACTTGCGGGTTTCTCAGTGCGCTGCTAAAAGGTTTACTTTTGAAGTGAGCGTGACTTTCAGCTGATCCCTGATATGGGATGTAATTATGGTTAATACATTTAAATCATTATATTCTCCATGTCACCGAGAATCTGATGATTAATGCAGACTGAAAGGCGCGCCGGTGGAGCCTTCATTAACCCTCTGGCACGTGCAGCTGCTCGGACAAATGTGAGCCGCACGCGCCTGTGGAAGGTGTTCTCAGCACGTGTGAGGCTTATTTACATGTGTAACAAACATCCGCCGAACAGGTGAGAGCAGACAAACGGAGGTGACCCTCCAGGGTCATTATCATGGAGGGAGAAATGAGACGTGTCCTCAGGTTCCACTTGGCGAAATCCAAAACGTGACTCGAAGCTTTTAGTGGTCCATATTCAACCTCTAACAACAGTTTGACGCATTTCAAAAAACACTTTCTTCATACGCAGTTCCGGTTTATTTTATTTTAGTTGTAAATGCCGATCTACATGAAGCAAGAAGCCAAGCAGGAGTCATCAGGAGTCCGCTGAGTCACTGCGGAATTCTGGCCTTGAAAACCTGGAAAATGTGATTACACATCTACGGGTAATTTTAGGGAACTGATTGCCGCCTGTATCCATTCTAACAGGTAATAAGTGTGACATTATTTCACTGCTCGATTCCCGATAGAGCTTAGTGAGGTGGTCACACGCTGGAGCTCAAAGTGCGCATCCCACCCCCAACCAAACTCAGTCAGCTCGATCTTTAATCTGATGTCAAAGACGCTCCAAAGAACTCAACTTTAATGCCAATTTTCTGTCTGTGCTTTTGAAATGTGATTTTCGATGTTTATAAAATGATTTTCAGCAGAAATTTGGGGCCCGCGTAAAATCCGCGCAACTCTTCAAATTCTTGCGTTTGGTTACGCGATCAAAACAAAACGAGAAGAAGAAAAAAAGATTTCGGTTCACGTGACAACCTCTAACGTGTGCTGTGCGTGGGAACCTGGGAGTCGCCTCTCCGCGAGCACACTTTGTAAATGACGTATCAGTTTTAACAGGTAATAAAGGAAGATTGAACCTTCTGCTCCGCATTCCCACGACTGGAAAAGGCTCGAGGCCAGGTTCCCACTGTCACACTTACCCAGCATCTGTCTGCGTGACGCGCTGAGTCTGACTGCAGTTTATATCAAGTGGAAACTAAATTACGCTCAGGGTCGATATGTAACCACGCAGTCCGCTTTGCATTTAACGAATTAAAAGCTTATACAACATGTTTTTATTAATATCTTAATTCCATGAAACATCACCGAGAGTCTCCCACTGGACACGCTCAGAATCAGCTGAATTATTTTGAACAATAACTTTGGAATATTTAACGAAGCTCTGCGAAGTTTTACATCCGCTTCTTTTTCTCGCGCTTATTTATTAGAGTTACATTCCCGCAGATTTCATAGCTGTGTGCGAGCTTTGCGCTTTATTGTTTTCACGAGTCCTTCAGTGCAGGAGATGCGTTAAAAAGCGAAAGCTTGTAGGCTGAGGGTCTGCATCACAGAAGCTCTCAGACCGTCTCAGGCCGATGAGGGCGCTGCGGTAAATTCAGGAGTCGCAGTAATTGTAAGATAATGAGGCGAGCCCGCCTGAGTGACCAGAGTCCGTCTGCGGGAGCCTGAAGGCTCTAATCACGTCCTGATTTCAACAGTCTGTCTCTGAGCTCAGTCACCGCCGGTAAGATTTCAGTAAGAATAAATACACATTTACTAGTTTAGTGCAAGATTTTATGTATCTATTTGACTGAATGAGCAAATCCACTCTTTCCGCCTATGTTTGTTAGTTTTGTCCTTGAATCTGGTGCCTGGTGATCTCACTGAGAACTTTATGACGCTCCAGAGATGATTTTGAAGACAAGGCCGAGCTCGGGCCTTAAATAACAAAGGCAGGTGAGGGACAAACGTCCTCTGTGTGCGTGGCTGAACCTCAGAGGGCTACATTAGGCCTTAAGACACGTTTTGCTTCCTGAGACATGACACCAGACACGCGTGGCAAACAAATGGCCTCTAAGCAGCTGAGGGTGATGCTGGTGAGAAGATAAACGCTCATCGCGATGGAAACAAACGCAGACGTGAGCTGGACACGATCCAGGTGCATCCTGCCGTACAGTGAGGGTCAAATAAGGAACAACGAGCAGATGTGACGCTCCCCTTGTTGGCAAAACTGTCACAATTAATCCAGCGGTTTTTAAAAATATGTTTCAAAGAGCTCCGGTCCCCCCGCAGTGTAATTACAGCTATGATAGAAAATAGTGTGAAGCAATGGTCACTTAGAGCAAAAACAAAAAGAATTAGAAACGAAGACTATAAGAAAACAGTGTTTTTATTCTTTTATCTGTTTCAGGTTTCCTGACTGCTCCGACTTAGATCGTGTCATTAATATAAGAAGGGTCTCTGTGATCGGTGTTTGAAGTGAGAGCTGCTGCTGAGCGCTTTCATTTCATGAGCAGATTCACACCTGGAGGATGGCACTCTGCGGGAGGCCGAGCTTCACGCCTCTGACTCGGACTAAAAAGAGCTGTCAAAGTAACAAAAGGCCTCCGAGTTTCCTTTAATCTCAAAACAGTCAGAGGCATGGTCTTTTTAAATATTTTTTTATTCTTTTTATCTATAAAGAGTACAGCTCACCATAGGGAGACATCCAGAATAAATTATTGTGCAAAAAAGACAAGATTTATGGTCAGATCGAATTCAAGTTAGATTGTACACAGAGACACAGCAGGCAGGTGAATGTGGGGGTGGGTGCGTGAACCCTGAGCTTCCACACCTGGAAATGTGACGGATGGGCACTCGGTCATTATCCACTCCGGCAGCACACCCCTGGATCATGACAGCAGATACAGCAGCGGTTTTAAGCAGCGCATCAAAGAGGACGGAATCTGCTCATCTTCATGATACTCACCTCTTCACGTGCTCTTCAGCACAGCGATCCCAGCTCACCTGTATCCCGTAGAGTCCCTGTGTAAGCAGATTGCACGGATGCCCCGCTGACAGAGCTCATTGAAAAGTATTTAAAAGAGTGAATTAACCCATCACACATACAGCCCAGGTACAAAACATGAATTTACATTATTTACAGGCTCTGAGAGTTTGCGTCTTTATAAGACTACAGTACGACGTGTTTTCAGTTACAGCATGTAGATACCGACAGTCAGTGTAAAATATTTTGGTGAGTTTCTGTTAAATAGTCTTTAGTCACTGATAGCTCTGAAGTCCCTGCCTGATGATCAGGGCCAGGGTCTCCACAAAGTCTGGCTGTCCGGGGAGCTCTGGGATGGGCTCTGTTTGCGCGCTCCTTTCTCCGCCCTGATCTCAGACTGCCTTTGTTTCAGAGGCTGTTTGGTGTCTCTGGGAAGCCTTTGCTGGAGTGGAAGTGGGTACGGTCGGACAAAGAGTTTCTCCCCCGAGGCACTTGCACGCAGTCTGAGCTTGGACTTCTGCCTCAGCATCCGCAGAATGAACTTTGCGTGTGGCAGAAAGTTTCTGCTTTGGAGACCCGCAGGATGAGAGCGTGAACGGGCCAAACGAGCAGCGAAAGCTGCATTCAGCGCCGATCCGAGCTGCAACCTTTTCCCCTCGGGGCCCAGGAACCGAGACGCTCTCTGCAAGCAAGTGGAGAAACCGTCTTGGAAGGAGCTTTTCTGGCCCCCACCTCCACCTGTCGCCTTTTCTCCTGTGGCGGTGTTCTGGAGGAAGAGGATTGTGTGCTCCAGTATCTCAGCTTTCTCCACTCGGTGCTGAGTCCCCCTGCATGGAAGCAGCAAGTTAACTGATCTTTATGTTACATTAAATACAATAATAAATAGAGCAATACTCACAGCTATAAGTCACATTCAATGCTTCTATAATATGTAAAGGTCAGTGAAGACTTTTCTTACTTCTTGTGGCTCCTGCAGCAGCATGGCCCTCAGACGCTCCAAACTGCGGTTCATTCTCTCCCTTCGGCGTTTCTCCACCTGAGATTTTATTAACTAAAAGCGAAAGAAGAAAACCAGAGTCCAAAAGTGCTTTCTTGTTTTAACACGTGATGCGGAATGCTGGATTTCAATCGAGAACTAAACATAATCGAGGCCGAAACATTTTTGTCAGGCTCACTAAATTTCTGCAGTTTGGTTCAAACAAAAGAGTAAGTCCAAATCAAATTATAATCAAAGTAGCTGCAATTTTATATATATTTAATATTATTTTTCTGGGGGGGGTATTTGAATCGGTTACCTTTTTCTTGCTCGTTGCGTCCTCCGCTTCCAGTGGCAGCTTCATTGTAGCCGATGTTCTGATCCGGTGGTTACACCTTCCTTCTCAGCCGGACACCGATCAGGCAATGAGGCTCTTGTTCCTCCTGACTTCTTTTTACTGACTCCCCACCGGTCACAGACTCCTCCTACTCCCCACCAAATTTTCTATCCACCCCTCTGCAAACCCCTCTCGGTATCTCTCCCTCAACCTTTTCTTAAAACCCAAGCGAGGCACAGACATTTACTGATGATCACAATCTCATATTCGCCAAACACAAAGATCTTCCGCATTACGCATAAAATATGCGCACTTTTTTTTAATATCTATGCATAAGAAGTCACGCGCAAAACTGCGGAACAAAATAGAATTTAAATTGACGGAATGAAATATGCAAAATATAACTCGTCCTTTAGGCATATTGCAGGTGACATATGCTGAAAGAGATTCTTCACAATAGCGCAGCTGGCCCTCAGACTTCCTGCAGTGTCATTCCAGCACTGCTCTTTGGAGCTCAACAGAGACAGAACACAATTTTAAATGTTGGAAATTGTTTCTTATGGCGCTAAAAAAATGATTTTGTGGTTGTGTTTGTGAGATTTACTTCAGTTTTTACCTCACGTGTGAAGGAAGGAGTGTAAATAAGCGGCACAGTAGACATACCATAAATATAACAATTTAAATAGAACTACAGTATCAAGAAGCATATCGCAGCATTGATCTTTGCAACAAGGTGAAGGTGTTGAAATAACACTGCACAGGTCTGATGTTTTGTGCCTACAGGACCCAGATGAGGCCGGCAGCTGGCGACAGTGAAGGCCTCAGGAGAAGGAACTGATAAGCATGCTACACGTCCCCCGCTATACAACGCAGCATCTTGCATGTTTCAGTAACTGTAACTGTGTCTGATCCTGTGGATAAAAGTAGGGCTAAGATAGAGAGCGGGGTCAGACTTGTGTGAAGCTGCACCGATTGGCTGTATTAGACAGCTTCCACAATTCTGAACCAGAGTCTGTAAACCTGTTTGAGATGGCTTTATTAAATTTAGTGATTGGCTCCTTATCCTGTGTGTTGTGTGGAATCTTTCTGATCAACGAACACGCAGAACCTGAGGTAACGTTCAGGTTCTTTCACGTTATATTTCAGCATGATTTGCTGTTTTATATGATTGGAATACAGAGAGCCCTGAGTCCTTTTTCTCGTCCGCGTGGAATGTGAATAATTTAAACAAAGTCTTTTTTGTTTTGTCTGTTTATTGTTTTGTTTTGTTTGCCTTTTTGTGCCTCGCCCACGCAGCCGTCCAGAGGCTGTCCGAACTGGAATTTAAATACTGCTTCTTTTATCATTAATGTAATGTATAATACGCAGAATATTGGTGTATGTAAATATATATATATATATATATATATTCGCAATGCCTAATGTAGCGCAAATTAAGACGAACTTATAACATTTTAAATAATAATCGGGAAGGGTTTCTGATGCGCCCCTGGATGAGGCGGGTTAGGTCTTTCTGCAGGTTAATGGTATTTTTAGAGCGCAGTGTGCACTTGAAGTCAGAGTCACTGAAGCTATTTTATTTTATTTATTAGTTTATTAATGTGCCAAATTGTGCGCCATCTTTCCATAACGGTGGAAAGCTGGCTGTGCTTTTGTCCCCTGATACATATTATTGAAACTTGCTCCGCGGGGCGAATATCGGCACCTCCTCATTCACACTTCACACTTTTGCATTTGTCAGTCTCCCCGCAGGGTGAGCGTGTGAACAAGGCCGACGTTTTGCATTCACACCTCCGTGTCACAATGGACCACGCGTGCCATTTGGGCCTCTGTCTCGTGCTTTAGTTGCTTGTGGAAATCCTTTGATGATGGCAGGTGACCGTGGGAAAGCAGGGAAGAAGCACGTGCTGTGTTTCCGGTTGCATTTGCCTGTTATTCTGTCTGTAAACACGACAGCTCAAAAAGCTTTCAATGAATGTTGATAAAATGCTGCAGGGGTGCAGAGTGGGGTCGTGTTAACGATCCATTAGAATTTGGTTTACATCCATCAAGGTCTTCAAGATCAACCTCATAATTTATCGGTCAAAAACTGACAAAAAAAAGCCTCATAACTTAGAAACTATGGTTCTCCATATGCAGTTATTTACAAACCAGTACCTCTTATCCATGACCTGCTCCGACATCATGTTTCCGTAATCAGAGTAAACATGTGTCATGCTGCCCTGATCTGACTTTTACTGCACTACAAACTTCTTAAAATACGTTTAAAAGAAGACAGAAAACAAAATTAATATATGCAAAATACAACACTGTTCCCTTAAAAGTAAACGCTGCCCGGAGAGTGAGCTGCGTTCTCTGAGTGCTTCTCTATACGTTGTGCATATATATATATATATATATATATATATATATATATATATATATATATATATATATATATATATTTATAAAACAATGAATTTTGATGTAATTTCACTGTTAAATAAATTAAAATGTATAAATGGGCAAAGTGTATAATGCAGGGGTCTCCACTGGGGTCACATTTAATGTTAAACATGGTTGATATTGTGTTCAGTTTTTATGAAGTATTTGCTGCTGACTGACTCAGGCAGTGTGGCCCGAAATATGACTGCCTCCCTGCTGCTCTCTCACCATCGGACTTCAGGACAATTTTTACAATATTTCTATTTTTTCTACTTCTACTCCACGGTAATTTGGATTAAAATATTGCACCTTGTACTCCGTAACATTTATTTAAAAACCTTATTCATTATGCAGATTTTAAAATAGATATTAATATGCTGTTATTACAAATAAAGCCACCCAGCAGCTTTGATACAAGCTGATGTGTTTAAGAGATATACACATTCATGACTCTGTGATAATTATTTAATAATCCTATAATAAATATGATTCTGGGTATATGAGTCTGAGTACTTTTACTTTAAGTATATATTTGATGCTAAATACTTCATAATATTACTACTTTTACTTAAGTAAGGGGTATAAATACTTGTACTCTTGTGCAGCAGTTTTCATGCAATAGTCTACACCTAAGGATGCACACAAACATAAACCCAAACTTATTTTCTACACTGATCAAATACTCCTGTGGGCCCCCACTCAGGGAAAGAAAAAATCCACTGACTGACTCGACACCGTCTATTTTAGGCAGTTGGATGCAATTCCTCGTCTGTCATCCAGTTTTGCAATGTTAATCCTGGTTTAGATTTTCTGGTTAGAACCCACACTGCTTTGCACAGTTTATTCTCTAATTTAATCAATTCAGTTTGATTTATATAGCACCAAATCACACAAACAGTCACCTCAAGGCGCTTTGTTTTGTAGGTAAAGACCCTACAATAATACAGAGAAAACCCAACAGTCAAAACGACCCCCTATGAGCAAGTACTTGGTGACAGTGGGAAGGAAAAACTCCCTTTTAACAGGAAGAAACCTCCAGCAGAACCAGGCTCAGAGAGGGGCAGTCATCTGCTGTGAGGGGAGAGAGACAGGACAAAAGACACACTGTGGAAGAGAGACAGAGATTAATAATATCTAATGATTAAATGCAGAGTGGGGTACAAACAGAGTAAATAAGGTGAATGAAAAGAAACACTCAGTGCATTATGGGACCCCCCCTCAGCAGCCTAGGCCTATAGCAGCATAACTAAGGGGTGATTCAGGGTCACCTGATCCAGCCCTAACTATAAGCTTGATCAAAAAGGAAAGTTTTAAGTCTAATCTTAAAAATAGAGAGGGTGTCTGTCTCCTGAATCCAAGCTGGGAGCTGGTTCCACAGAAGAGGGGCCTGAAAGCTGAAGGCTCTGCCTCCCATTCTACTCTGAAGTATCCTAGGAACCACAAGTAAGCCAGCAGTCTGAGAATGAAGTGCTCTATTGGGGTGATATGGTACTATGAGGTCTCTGAGATAAGATGGGGCCTGATTATTCAAGACCTTGTATGTGAGGAGAAGGATTTTAAATTCTACTCTAGATTTAACAGGGAGCCAATGAAGAGAAGCCAATATGGGAGAAATCTGCTCTCTCTTTCTAGTCCCTGTCAGTACTCTAGCTGCAGCATTTTGGATCAGCTGAAGGCTTTTCCTGATAATAATGAATCTAAATAAATCACAATGTTGTCCACATTTTAATTTGATCTACTTAGTCAGTGTTAGATAGTTCCTGTGAAATCAGACTAGATCTGTGTATTCATCCAGAGGTAAACATAAGATTGTTAGCATTTATAAATTAAATTTTTCAAAACTATGAGCAGCATTCTCTTTATTGGGGGAATTAATAATCAATACTAAACAAAAGCCAGACCCTCACAGACTAATAGAGAACATCAGCACTTCTATAAAGTATACTGCTTTTTATATTATCTACATGTGCACACAGAATGGGTGCTTTCTTATCATTGTTGGCTTTGGCATAATTTTCATTACTTTACACTTATTGTTTGGTTCTGTGTATTTATGTAAGTGTAGTTGCTGTCTAAATGTGTACTTAAATAATCTTTATGGGAGGATTAAGCTGTTATCCGACCTACTTTTCTGTTGGTATCCTGAATGAACTAACTGGCCGTAGCGCCCCCTAATGGTTCAGTTTATTCATTATGACCCCACGAATGCACTTGAACTCCAGCTGGTTGTGAATACAGAGAGTCTTTATTGTAAAAGAGGTAGAGAGAGAATACAGGTGTTTCACTGTACAGAAAAAAAAGACAGCACTGTTGATATACTCATTCAAACCATTAATATGGACTCAGGCACGCCTCATTCATTTTACAGGGACACATGAGCCCAGTAGAAAACAAAACAGAGAAACAAACACACAGAGTCTTTGGATTTTTCTCTATTGCCCTCTCATTCACTAAATGCCGTCTCTCTTCACGAGCTGTTAAAAGAAAATAGCTGTAGCACTAATAATAAAAGTAATAATATTAATAATAATGATATAATGTGCTAAAAACAATGATAATACAGTCCCATCCCTCCCCAACCTTCCCAACCACAAACATCTCAGTAACATGTCAAAAGTAGTGGAAAACAAACCCTACAACCCAATAAGAAAACCACACCAGCATGCACACGACAGACACACACACACGCACGCACGCACGCACGCACGCACTCTACCATCTGTGCACTCAGCTCATCAAACACAATTATGACCAAAGCTGAGCTATAAGAAAAGGAAAGGAAAAAAAAAAACGACATTTAAAATAACCAAACCAAACAAACAATATACAAAAACAACTGCAGCCAAGTGGGAAGTGTGATATCATTCGTTCTGTCTTTATCCGTCGTCAATCTTTCCGTCGCTGTCGATCTGTGTCAGTGGGCGGGGCCATCAGTCAGAGTTTTCTGACTGGTCGCTGTGGGGCGAGGCGCCAGACGGGGGCGAGTTTCGACCCTGCCAGTTTCCGTTAGCCTGAGAAGTCGGAAAATAAAGAAATCACGTTATTGTGTCGAGGTTGAGTGGCAGCAACTGGGCATGACGCCACAGTCGGCGGCGAGATTTTTTAAACGGATGCACAAAAATCAATTTCAAGAAGACCGTGAAGGGTAGTCAGGAGACAGACTCTTTTCCTTAACTTAAATTAGGAAAATTTGTATTTGGTTGATTATAGCTTGTTTTTTATTATTCTAACAATGCTTCTTGGCAATAACGCTGACACTGTAGGAAAGCCTGTTTATTTCCACTTACATGGAGCCACATTTGTGTGATGAGCAGCAGAGCTGAGTATGTTGGCTGCTCCCATGTTGCTGCCCAACAGCTGATTCTGCTTTGACTCTTAAGTGTCATTTACTGGATCGGCTGATTCAAGTCTGAAGAAACCTACTCACTGGCAACTTAATTTATTACTTTAACGAACAGGGGCCTCAGTAGCATGTGGAGCACAAATTTCCTTACTTTGTGCTAAGTTTATATACAGACCAATCATGTGCACAGGAAATTTTGGACATACAGAGACTGACATTAGCCATTTGCTGATATATCAGTATCAACATTTAGACACTGACAAATCAAAATTTAAAAAGTAGAGGCCTGAAAAACACCCTTGAATGGTGCTGCGAGTGTTGACGTTGCAACGTTTGTCCACCAGAGGGCACTCTGCAGTTTTGGAAGGTCAAACAAACAGCTGATCCAAGCAGTTTGTCAGAGAACAGAGCAATCCATAACTTGTTGTGACAATAAAAAAAGATTACTGTCATATTACTGTCAGATTATCTTAGTAAGGACTCATAAATAAGTACGCAGAACAAATAGGGAAATCTGTTTTCACTGGTTGAGCAGGAAACCATTTGCCACCCGGCTGGAGCAGCAGCAGCTCAGGCATCGAGTCTGACATGTAGCCCTCTTCCCTGACTCTCTCCCCTCTTTACTACACTATCAAAAAAGGCAAAATGCCCCCACAAAAAGTTTATTTGAAAAGAAAGTGTACTTGAAATGAATTCATTGAAAATAATAACCTGATGTGGTACAAATGGTTGCTGGAAATGTAAAATATCTTCCATGGAGCCTGTTTGTTGATAAAGACCAAAGTAAATCATGGGAACATTAAACTGTTCCCACAGTGAACAAAACTGTATTAGTGGATCTTTGAATATTTCTCACTTATCTACCCCGTCTGTGTCCCTCGGATCCAAATATATAAACAATGGAGGTCTATGAGACAGGGAGAACAGCATCTCAGGCTACACAGTCAGACGCCTTGGTAGACGACAGACGTTGCTGGTTTGATCATCGTGGGATTTGCTAACAGCAGAGATGTGCACGACTAGTCTTCTAGTTGCTTGTCGGTGCCAGAAATCCTCTCTCTCACGGACAGCACACTTTGATGTGAAAGCACACTCGCACAACCGCGCGTCTGTAACCACACTGTGCACAGGCATGTGCACATGGACCTGATGCTGCAGCACTTCTATTCGCCTCAGTCAGCGAATGAGTCTGACGCCGTGTGTCTGAGCAGTTCGACCTTAGCCAAAAAAAAAACATGTCAGGAATATTTTGGAGTGTTTTCTTCTTTTTGGACCGGCCGACTGCACTAATTTTTTTCCCTCTACTTTAAACAAAAAGCAAAAAAATAAGAGAAGCACAGTTTAATATTTAACTACGTGTCTAATTACTTCATAATTTGTAAGAAATACCTGCACTCCCATTTGGTAGGCAGACTGTTCGCCGTTCACAGGTGGAACGCCGAGGAACAGGTCAGCTGACCCAGACAGAGAGAAGGACCCCGACCCTGAAGACAGACCGGGGAGAAGCCTCGTTAGTCATTTGTAACAGTCATGTTTCTATCAGTAATGGAATGGGTGTTACCTTTTAAAAAATAATTACTGAAGTCATTAATCACCAGGCACATGTGCATGACTCGTGCAATGCTGGGTGTGGAGACTCGGGCCCAGAGAGTTCAGTGCCCTAAGGTGGGCAGGTGTTTACTGTTAATGTCATTTACCTGTGGAGTTGGGAGTGTGTGGGGAATCGTCGCCCTGTCTGGCTCCCAAGGCCGTTTTCATGGCATAGAGGTTGGCCTCCTCTTGGAACTTGCCGATGTTTTTCTTGTAGCGGATCCTCTTGTTGCCAAACCAGTTGGAGACCTTCGAGAAGAGAGAAAGTTAATCATAAAAACAACCACATTTTAAAGAAGTATTCTTAAACCTCCACTAGCTTCAAATGCACCCGTGTCACAGCTAAGTACAAACTGTCGCCTCAGCAGAAATCAGCCGCTTTATCTTTCGCTGGTGCTGAAACGTCTGTTAGAGAGCCTTAAGAAGAATGCACGGAACTGATGGGTGGCAGATGATCCACGGACACCCATAGCCTTTCCTTCCTACGGGATTCTTCAAGCATGCTCGGTGAAATACCTGAGAGACGGTGATTCCACACTGTTTGGCAAGTTCCTCTTTGGCTTCTTCACTGGGATAAGGGTTGGACAGGTGGGAGTAGAAATACTCGTTGAGGACCTCTGTAGCCTGTTTGCTGAAGTTGCGCCTCTTGCGCCTGACAGGACAAACGAATGACATGTAACGAAACACAAAACGGTTAGAACATGCTGCTCAAAAAACACACTGAGCGGGGTTTTTCTGGCTCAAAATGGATCTCTGGGAGTAGCTACGCTCACTAGCATGAGCACATTAGGGATATCCCTCCTCTTTGAAAAAATATAGATCCAAGACAAGAAAAAAAAAGCCTGAAACTGAGCATTTAAAGCAGTCTGAAACTGGAGCTTTAAGCTCACAGGGATGCTTGGACATCCACTAACTGAAACTCTGGTCAAGTTCAATGTGAGCATCTATCATTGCAACAGTACTGTATATATGAGAGATCATGAGCAGAAGCATAAGGAAAAACCACAGTGCCCACCTGGCATCCAGGAAGCGGGACCTCAGGATCATGACTGCCTCACAGGTGCTCTGCTTCAGCTGGGTCTGGATGGAGCTGAATTTGCGGTGGATGATGGCCACCATGCGCTCAATCTCCCGCGGAGTCACGGGCCGTGTGCGCGACTGCTCCCTCAGCAGGTTCATCACGTGGGTGGTGAACTCGGTGCACGCCTGGCGGGAGGCGGTGCGACAGGAAACGCGATGAAGGAGAGAACTGAAGCTGCATCATTTTCTGTTATTTTATAAGAATCTGTCATTGCTCATGTCTAATATTTTCTACCTGGCATACTTTTGTTTATATTGGAAGGAAAATTCTGTGCTGAAATATAACAGTTTAAAAAGGTGATTATTAATAAAAGATTATTATCAATTGGTACTATAATTGTTCTAATTAGTGGTCACTTTATTAGACCAATCTGATGCAACAAACTGACGTGAACATGTCATCTTGTTTAATACTGCGGTCCTGGTTACCCCAAACATATTTCACTGAGACTGATCCCCACAATCGTTGGTGGGCTCTCGTTGTTGTGATATCTGACTAATCTGGTTTTAAAGCATTAAAATATACCACGAGTAACAGTTTAAATTTCTTTCACAATATGCTGTTGAGAGTACTGTGAACTTGCACCAGCATATGAACCACTAGATACTGAAACCAGCATACATATTTCGTAATATTCTGGGTAACTGATGAAACTGACATTTCCTCTTAACCACATCATCACGGCCTGACCTGGCATGATGGCCTCTAAAGATATTCACAGCAGTTTTTTTTATTGAGGTGTAAAAGCTTAGCTTTCTAATATATTATTGTTTAATATTCGGTATCTATTTATACCTTGTTATGATGATACTGCCATAAACATGAGACGATTACAAGCACTGATTAAAATTCATCTAAACGATGCACACATGCAAAAAAATGTAACAAAATAAAATATCTTGGCCCAATCAAAACTGCTGACCTGTCTTTATTTTGAAACTAGAGCGCAAACCCTGAAACTTTATTCCACTCTTCAGTCCCACAGCAAGCTGCTGATGGGGGGGTTTGGTAGTGCTGTTTTCGTGATGAGGTGATGGCGGCGATCTCGTACTTGATCTCCTCGAACCTGCCAGATGTTTAAATGTTTTTTTGGGGGGTTTTTTGTTAACGCTAACACTCAATCTAAAATATTTCAATCTGCCTCCAACACAGGGAGGGCAGCATCAGTCGGACAGATGCCGTACAAGGATATCATTAATATTAAGTACGGGGCAAAGATTAAAGTTTGTGTTGCACAGACGTCGATGTGACACTGTCTGTTGCATCGGAGTGGATTTTATGGCAGATTTGAATACTAGCTCACATGAGGGGCTTCAGCGGAGGCTGTTAGCCAAATAAGCCTGAGGGGTCTCTCAACAGAGTCATACCTGACATAAATGGAAAGGAATGAATCCACCCTGCAGTTATGTGCTCTGAACTCTAGATCTAGCATGCCAGTGTGTAACACTGCTTCCAGGCACCTTTAGTACAGGCAAGCACGTACAGGCAATGTCAGTGCTACGATGCTGTTGCGACACAATACCTGCTCATACTTCTCCAGCTCAGTGTGGTAGATACTGCGAATCTGGCTCAACTTGCTTTTGTAATCGGAGTGCTCGAGCGAGCTGTCAGGTGACATCCCCCCCGAGCTGGTGGCAGCAGAAACAGCAGCAGCAGCCCCACCACCCTTCTCTGGCCCCGCTACACCCTCCGCCAGCAGCATGTTGTCCAGTCGCACCAGCTGAGGATCCTGAGGCTCCTCCTCCTGGGCGTTCCTCATTGACAGGCCTGGTCAGTGAAACAGAAACCTCTTGGTTGTGTAGGTAAAGGACTCACAACCTCCCACTCTCTTAAACTAAAGCCTTTACAAACGATGAATTCAAGCATAAAGCAATGATGAAACATGTTTGGAATGGCATAAGTTGTTCTTTTGTGTGCCATCATCTTGTTTTGCGAGTCACACTCGTAATCACTTTGCACTACCTACTTCTTAGAGGGTACCTTTTAACCCTCAAGCAGCCAAGTAATTTTAGGTGTTCATCATATCACTACTGGTTCCTTCATCTTTGACAGATATTCTAAAATATTCTGTTGTAATTAATTATGGTTTTCAATCATTTTTGTGCAGCCTGACTCATCTCTTTCGACTGAACTCGTTTTAATCATCATCCCGGGCTTTAAGCACCCGCCTCAAAGCTTGCTCAGCAGTAAATCTTACTACTCTAGGTCTGTCAGTCCTGGTTCAAGCATTATGGTTTAGTGACTATAAAAATCAAATCAAAGCCTTTAATGAAAATTCTTTACAACTTTTCACACCAATGGGCCAATTTGTGTAAAAAAAAAAAGTGAAACTCTGTAGAAGAAGACAAATTCACGGTCGTGTATTGAATTGAACTACTTTGTTTTGCTGTATGTTATTTTGTTATAGGTTGTATTTCATGTTTTTGTCTGCAATAACAGAAATTTCCCAACTTTTTGTTGGGATGAATCTAGCTCATCTTATTTTATATGGCTGACAATTCTACATTCTAGGTCAAAGCATAATTAATCTCACTGCATGATGCAAGTGAAATTCATTTCAATTTCACCCACAGTTGCACACAGAATCCTGCAAGTGTAATTTTCAAATAGCTGAATTCGGTTATTTATGACGCCACGTATGAAGCCTGAAAAAATGTTCACAAAAAGGAGCCTAGTTAAGTAGAAAATATAAAAAAGTTAATTAAAGAAGAAAAAATCCTGATATATATATATATATATATATATATATATAAAATCACGTCAATACTTATTAAGAGCTTGCCACCCATGTACACCGATTTTTTTATATTTCTTTCTGAAATATTTTAATTACTCTTTTTTTCTCCATCTTGAATCTTAAATACAATACAAATAAAGCTTAATAAGTAAAGCCCTGAACAAAATCAGCACAGGCGATGTAGTGCGAGGTAGGAAAGATTTCCTTTATCTTTCCTCGTGGCAGCTGAGACATATTATAGCCATGGCAGCAAAGTGATATGACTGTACTGCAGCAATTATACCTCATGTTTGTCCAGCTGTTGTCATCTGAGTCTGCTCTTACTCAATCGAACATTTAATGTTAAGGCTGTCTGATGATTTTTGCTTTTGACTGTGCAAGTATAAAAACTGTATGTGTGTGTGTTTACTTGGCAAATTCAGCTTGTTTTATGACTTTATTGGCTCCCGATGACAGTGTCAACACGGACTAATGACGCTGTCAAACAAAATTAAAGTGGTGCCTGCTGACGGAGATCAAGACTCCTGGAAACCAGAAACCTACCAGTTTTTTCCTTAATCTCGCACAAAACGCTGAACAATGCGGGTTTCATCCGGTGACAGTTGAGCGCATGTTTCCTGCACATGAAAGGAAAAAAAGAAAGAAAAGAAGCATAACCTGAGAGCCTACCTGTAAACAGAGGCACAGACTGACAGCATGCAAATGGCCCAAAACAAAAACAACACAAATCACAAAGTGACCACATTTAGCCGAGCTAATGTAGCAAACGTTAGCTTCTGGCTAGCTGGGGCAACCTTTCACTGCTGATCTGTCTGTTTAAGACAGCCAGTTCTGTCATCTATTTGTTTACTATGTAATTAAATTGTAACACGTGCTATTTAACAGTGCTAACGTATATATCCGCGATATCTTTAGCTACCTATTGTAGCCTTAGTTTGTTAGCCATAGTTAGCGTAGCATGCTAACAATAGCTACATTTTAAACAGCCGCTGCTAAAAGAAACAAGTGTTCGTAACTTACAGCTGAGTAACAGTAAAAGCGGACATGTGAGTTTGAATCTGAACATTTTACACCAAAAGCAACTTTGCTTGTGTCAATTAGCACGCTAATCAGTTAGCTTCTAGCTGAATAATCTAAACAATAGGTTGAAGTTCAGGAAACTTTGCCCCTACGAGACGGAGTCGACAAAGCAGCGAAACACAAAGCGGCTGCAGCGTCAATACCACTAATAATTTAAAAAAAAAAAAACATAGCTGTGACTTACTTTGCTTGTGCCTCGTCCAAACTTTGGTCGGTGATGGTCATTATTTGCTGCAGTATGTCCCCAATATCTCTGCGGGCTTCATGTCCGTTCTCTGTACCGTCGAGGCCCGATTCCGCTCCGTCGGGCCGATGCTGGGAAGGTTGGTGAACCGAGTTGAGCGCATGCATCCCGGGGTGGCTACTACGCCGAGTCCCCGGCCGTTGGATGGCCCATTGCCCGTCAGAGGCTGCTGCTGCTGCAACATCTTCAGCGACGCACAGTGGCGACGACTGCTGCCCAACTGTGCTCACAGACACAACACAGCCTGAACGCAGGCATCGCACGGAGCGGGGTCCCCTAGCGACTGACAGGAAGAGGTACAAGACGGTGCATGCACGGTGCAGCGCGTGACAGACGAAGCGTCTCTGTGGGTACGGTGGTGTAGCACTATTGGTTCAAAGGTAACCACAACAACAAAACATCTGCACTCTGCATTTTCAGAAAGCAGAAGTGTGTGTGGGAGGATGTATCTGCGTGGGTGGGTGAAATACAAAGAAATGACATTCAATTATACAGCAGGAGGTTACGAGTCTTTTTGCTGTTATGGCCGGATCACAACAATCTAAATGTGGGGCAAACAGGACGTTTGTGTGGGACGGTGTGGAGCATGTTAGGCTAAGAGATTAGCAGTATCTAACTTAACACATAAGCACACATAAACTATACAGGTGAAAGGTCGGCTAGATGAATGACCCCTGTTCTAAATAGAAACTAAAATTTGTTTTCATGGTCTTATGTGATTGTCTTTGCGCACACGCTCTTTTTCTATTTTAATAAAGGATAAAACTGTTATTTAAGCAGCTTTTCTGTCTGCTGGTCAAGTTTGGTGTTTACTAGATCGCTCTTTTATTTCTAGAGTGCTAAACCTGGTTACAGAGGCATTCAGATAAATGGACCTGCTTTTTAAAATTTCTTATTTTTCAAGTGATAATCTCGCTTAGACAGCTTCCCTTACTTGTCTGAATCTACTTCTCGTTTTAGCTGCAAGTCAACAGGATGTGAAAACCACAGAGTGTTAAGAAAAAAAACTGCTGCGCCTGTTTCAACATGCTGCACTTGGAGCTAACATAACCAAATGAGCAGCAGCTGCTTTAACAAGGATAGGATAGGATTAGAAGACCTTTGCTTGGGAACATGCTTACATTTACCCCACACATAGCAGGGAGCGATTCTGCTTTTCACAGTAATATTTCATTATAGTCTGACTTGTCAGATATGGGCCAATTAAATAGGGGTGGGCTGTGGTAAGAGGAACAGGAAGAGAGGAGACGAGAGAAAGAGCAGAAGGTAGCAGGGCAGATAGAAAAGGCGAGAGCTCGTCACGACGGCATGTGAAACTAGCAAATTTTCTTTTCTTTTTTTCTTCTTTGCTCTTAATAAAGACGTTCACAAGACGAGTGATAAGCCAACAACAAAAAAAAATAAAATAAAATGCTGCGCTCAGTTTGTAGAGACTTCAAATGATAATGATTTGAGGAGATAAAAGAGCAAACGGCAAAGGTAAGGACCAAAACTTTGTATTCACTTTGTGTTAGACAATAACATAATGTGATCTGTCACCAAGAGTTATTCAAGGGAACTGTTTGGCAAAATACACAACAGAGCTCGTCTATCAGCAAGACGCTGCCATCTGTGATCACACTGTCACACACGTTTGTAGCCTCACAGCTAACTGGAATATGTGACTTGAAGTTTCTTTGAATTTTCTGCCAGAAAATTCAAAGAAACTTCAAGTCACATATTCCAGTTAGCTGTGAGGCTACAAACGTGTGTGACAGTGTGATCACAGATGGCAGCGTCTTGCTGATAGACGAGCTCTGTTGTGTATTTTGCCAAACAGTTCCCTTGAATAACTCTTGGTGACAGATCACATTATGTTATTGTCTACCACAAAGTGAATACAAAGTTTTGGTCCTTACCTTTGCCGTTTGCTCTTTTATCTCCTCAAATCATTATCATTTGAAGTCTCTACAAACTGAGCGCAGCATTTTATTTTATTTTTTTTTGTTGTTGGCTTATCACTCGTCTTGTGAACGTCTTTATTAAGAGCAAAGAAGAAAAAAAGAAAAGAAAATTTGCTAGTTTCACATGCCGTCGTGACGAGCTCTCGCCTTTTCTATCTGCCCTGCTACCTTCTGTCTTTCTCTCGTCTCCTCTCTTCCTGTTCCTCTTACCACAGCCCACCCCTATTTACTTGGCCCATATCTGACAAGTCAGACTATAATGAAATATTACTGTGAAAAGCAGAATCGCTCCCTGCTATGTGTGGGGTAAATGTAAGCATGTTCCCAAGCAAAGGTCTTCTAATCCTATCCTATCCTTGTTAAAGCAGCTGCTGCTTTAACTGCTGCTCATTTGGTTATGTTAGCTCCAAGTGCAGCATGTTGAAACAGGCGCACAGTTTTTTTTCTTAACACGCTGTGGTTTTCACATCCTGTTGACTTGCAGCTAAAACGAGAAGTAGATTCAGACAAGTAAGGGAAGCTGTCTAAGCGAGATTATCACTTGAAAAATAAGAAATTTTAAAAAGCAGGTCCATTTATCTGAATGCCTCTGTAACCAGGTTTAGCACTCTAGAAATAAAAGAGCGATCTAGTAAACACCAAACTTGACCAGCAGACAGAAAAGCTGCTTAAATAACAGTTTTATCCTTTATTAAAATAGAAAAAGAGCGTGTGCGCAAAGACAATCACATAAGACCATGAAAACAAATTTTAGTTTCTATTTAGAACAGGGGTCCTTCATCTAGCCGACCTTTCACCTGTATAGTTTATGTGTGCTTATGTGTTAAGTTAGATACTGCTAATCTCTTAGCCTAACATGCTCCACACCGTCCCACACAAACGTCCTGTTTGCCCCACATTTAGATTGTTGTGATCCGGCCATAACAGCAAAAAGACTCGTAACCTCCTGCTGTATAATTGAATGTCATTTCTTTGTATTTCACCCACCCACGCAGATACATCCTCCCACACACACTTCTGCTTTCTGAAAATGCAGAGTGCAGATGTTTTGTTGTTGTGGTTACCTTTGAACCAATAGTGCTACACCACCGTACCCACAGAGACGCTTCGTCTGTCACGCGCTGCACCGTGCATGCACCGTCTTGTACCTCTTCCTGTCAGTCGCTAGGGGACCCCGCTCCGTGCGATGCCTGCGTTCAGGCTGTGTTGTGTCTGTGAGCACAGTTGGGCAGCAGTCGTCGCCACTGTGCGTCGCTGAAGATGTTGCAGCAGCAGCAGCCTCTGACGGGCAATGGGCCATCCAACGGCCGGGGACTCGGCGTGAGTAGCCACCCCGGGATGCATGCGCTCAACTCGGTTCACCAACCTTCCCAGCATCGGCCCGACGGAGCGGAATCGGGCCTCGACGGTACAGAGAACGGACATGAAGCCCGCAGAGATATTGGGGACATACTGCAGCAAATAATGACCATCACCGACCAAAGTTTGGACGAGGCACAAGCAAAGTAAGTCACAGCTATGTTTTTTTTTTTTTAAATTATTAGTGGTATTGACGCTGCAGCCGCTTTGTGTTTCGCTGCTTTGTCGACTCCGTCTCGTCAGGGGCAAAGTTTCCTGAACTTCAACCTATTGTTTAGATTATTCAGCTAGAAGCTAACTGATTAGCGTGCTAATTGACACAAGCAAAGTTGCTTTTGGTGTAAAATGTTCAGATTCAAACTCACATGTCCGCTTTTACTGTTTCTCAGCTGTAAGTTACGAACACTTGTTTCTTTTAGCAGCGGCTGTTTAAAATGTAGCTATTGTTAGCATGCTACGCTAACTATGGCTAACAAACTAAGGCTACAATAGGTAGCTAAAGATATCGCGGATATATACGTTAGCACTGTTAAATAGCACGTGTTACAATTTAATTACATAGTAAACAAATAGATGACAGAACTGGCTGTCTTAAACAGACAGATCAGCAGTGAAAGGTTGCCCCAGCTAGCCAGAAGCTAACGTTTGCTACATTAGCTCGGCTAAATGTGGTCACTTTGTGATTTGTGTTGTTTTTGTTTTGGTCCATTTGCATGCTGTCAGTCTGTGCCTCTGTTTACAGGTAGGCTCTCAGGTTATGCTTCTTTTCTTTCTTTCTTTTCCTTTCATGTGCAGGAAACATGCGCTCAACTGTCACCGGATGAAACCCGCATTGTTCAGCGTTTTGTGCGAGATTAAGGAAAAAACTGGTAGGTTTCTGGTTTCCAGGAGTCTTGATCTCCGTCAGCAGGCACCACTTTAATTTTGTTTGACAGCGTCATTAGTCCGTGTTGACATTGTGTCATCGGGAGCCAATAAAGTCATAAAACAAGCTGAATTTGCCAAGTAAACACACACACATACAGTTTTTATACTTGCACAGTCAAAAGCAAAAATCATCAGACAGCCTTAACATTAAATGTTCGATTGAGTATGAGCAGACTCAGATGACAACAGCTGGACAAACATGAGGTATAATTGCTGCAGTACAGTCATATCACTTTGCTGCCATGGCTATAATATGTCTCAGCTGCCACGAGGAAAGATAAAGGAAATCTTTCCTACCTCGCACTACATCGCCTGTGCTGATTTTGTTCAGGGCTTTACTTATTAAGCTTTATTTGTATTGTATTTAAGATTCAAGATGGAGAAAAAAAAGAGTAATTAAAATATTTCAGAAAGAAATATAAAAAAATCGGTGTACATGGGTGGCAAGCTCTTAATAAGTATTGACGTGATTTTATATATATATATATATATATATATATATATCAGGATTTTTTCTTCTTTAATTAACTTTTTTATATTTTCTACTTAACTAGGCTCCTTTTTGTGAACATTTTTTCAGGCTTCATACGTGGCGTCATAAATAACCGAATTCAGCTATTTGAAAATTACACTTGCAGGATTCTGTGTGCAACTGTGGGTGAAATTGAAATGAATTTCACTTGCATCATGCAGTGAGATTAATTATGCTTTGACCTAGAATGTAGAATTGTCAGCCATATAAAATAAGATGAGCTAGATTCATCCCAACAAAAAGTTGGGAAATTTCTGTTATTGCAGACAAAAACATGAAATACAACCTATAACAAAATAACATACAGCAAAACAAAGTAGTTCAATTCAATACACGACCGTGAATTTGTCTTCTTCTACAGAGTTTCACTTTTTTTTTTTACACAAATTGGCCCATTGGTGTGAAAAGTTGTAAAGAATTTTCATTAAAGGCTTTGATTTGATTTTTATAGTCACTAAACCATAATGCTTGAACCAGGACTGACAGACCTAGAGTAGTAAGATTTACTGCTGAGCAAGCTTTGAGGCGGGTGCTTAAAGCCCGGGATGATGATTAAAACGAGTTCAGTCGAAAGAGATGAGTCAGGCTGCACAAAAATGATTGAAAACCATAATTAATTACAACAGAATATTTTAGAATATCTGTCAAAGATGAAGGAACCAGTAGTGATATGATGAACACCTAAAATTACTTGGCTGCTTGAGGGTTAAAAGGTACCCTCTAAAGTAGGTAGTGCAAAGTGATTACGAGTGTGACTCGCAAAACAAGATGATGGCACACAAAAGAACAACTTATGCCATTCCAAACATGTTTCATCATTGCTTTATGCTTGAATTCATCGTTTGTAAAGGCTTTAGTTTAAGAGAGTGGGAGGTTGTGAGTCCTTTACCTACACAACCAAGAGGTTTCTGTTTCACTGACCAGGCCTGTCAATGAGGAACGCCCAGGAGGAGGAGCCTCAGGATCCTCAGCTGGTGCGACTGGACAACATGCTGCTGGCGGAGGGTGTAGCGGGGCCAGAGAAGGGTGGTGGGGCTGCTGCTGCTGTTTCTGCTGCCACCAGCTCGGGGGGGATGTCACCTGACAGCTCGCTCGAGCACTCCGATTACAAAAGCAAGTTGAGCCAGATTCGCAGTATCTACCACACTGAGCTGGAGAAGTATGAGCAGGTATTGTGTCGCAACAGCATCGTAGCACTGACATTGCCTGTACGTGCTTGCCTGTACTAAAGGTGCCTGGAAGCAGTGTTACACACTGGCATGCTAGATCTAGAGTTCAGAGCACATAACTGCAGGGTGGATTCATTCCTTTCCATTTATGTCAGGTATGACTCTGTTGAGAGACCCCTCAGGCTTATTTGGCTAACAGCCTCCGCTGAAGCCCCTCATGTGAGCTAGTATTCAAATCTGCCATAAAATCCACTCCGATGCAACAGACAGTGTCACATCGACGTCTGTGCAACACAAACTTTAATCTTTGCCCCGTACTTAATATTAATGATATCCTTGTACGGCATCTGTCCGACTGATGCTGCCCTCCCTGTGTTGGAGGCAGATTGAAATATTTTAGATTGAGTGTTAGCGTTAACAAAAAAACCCCCAAAAAAACATTTAAACATCTGGCAGGTTCGAGGAGATCAAGTACGAGATCGCCGCCATCACCTCATCACGAAAACAGCACTACCAAACCCCCCCATCAGCAGCTTGCTGTGGGACTGAAGAGTGGAATAAAGTTTCAGGGTTTGCGCTCTAGTTTCAAAATAAAGACAGGTCAGCAGTTTTGATTGGGCCAAGATATTTTATTTTGTTACATTTTTTTGCATGTGTGCATCGTTTAGATGAATTTTAATCAGTGCTTGTAATCGTCTCATGTTTATGGCAGTATCATCATAACAAGGTATAAATAGATACCGAATATTAAACAATAATATATTAGAAAGCTAAGCTTTTACACCTCAATAAAAAAAACTGCTGTGAATATCTTTAGAGGCCATCATGCCAGGTCAGGCCGTGATGATGTGGTTAAGAGGAAATGTCAGTTTCATCAGTTACCCAGAATATTACGAAATATGTATGCTGGTTTCAGTATCTAGTGGTTCATATGCTGGTGCAAGTTCACAGTACTCTCAACAGCATATTGTGAAAGAAATTTAAACTGTTACTCGTGGTATATTTTAATGCTTTAAAACCAGATTAGTCAGATATCACAACAACGAGAGCCCACCAACAATTGTGGGGATCAGTCTCAGTGAAATATGTTTGGGGTAACCAGGACCGCAGTATTAAACAAGATGACATGTTCACGTCAGTTTGTTGCATCAGATTGGTCTAATAAAGTGACCACTAATTAGAACAATTATAGTACCAATTAATAATAATCTTTTATTAATAATCACCTTTTTAAACTGTTATATTTCAGCACAGAATTTTCCTTCCAATATAAACAAAAGTATGCCAGGTAGAAAATATTAGACATGAGCAATGACAGATTCTTATAAAATAACAGAAAATGATGCAGCTTCAGTTCTCTCCTTCATCGCGTTTCCTGTCGCACCGCCTCCCGCCAGGCGTGCACCGAGTTCACCACCCACGTGATGAACCTGCTGAGGGAGCAGTCGCGCACACGGCCCGTGACTCCGCGGGAGATTGAGCGCATGGTGGCCATCATCCACCGCAAATTCAGCTCCATCCAGACCCAGCTGAAGCAGAGCACCTGTGAGGCAGTCATGATCCTGAGGTCCCGCTTCCTGGATGCCAGGTGGGCACTGTGGTTTTTCCTTATGCTTCTGCTCATGATCTCTCATATATACAGTACTGTTGCAATGATAGATGCTCACATTGAACTTGACCAGAGTTTCAGTTAGTGGATGTCCAAGCATCCCTGTGAGCTTAAAGCTCCAGTTTCAGACTGCTTTAAATGCTCAGTTTCAGGCTTTTTTTTTTCTTGTCTTGGATCTATATTTTTTCAAAGAGGAGGGATATCCCTAATGTGCTCATGCTAGTGAGCGTAGCTACTCCCAGAGATCCATTTTGAGCCAGAAAAACCCCGCTCAGTGTGTTTTTTGAGCAGCATGTTCTAACCGTTTTGTGTTTCGTTACATGTCATTCGTTTGTCCTGTCAGGCGCAAGAGGCGCAACTTCAGCAAACAGGCTACAGAGGTCCTCAACGAGTATTTCTACTCCCACCTGTCCAACCCTTATCCCAGTGAAGAAGCCAAAGAGGAACTTGCCAAACAGTGTGGAATCACCGTCTCTCAGGTATTTCACCGAGCATGCTTGAAGAATCCCGTAGGAAGGAAAGGCTATGGGTGTCCGTGGATCATCTGCCACCCATCAGTTCCGTGCATTCTTCTTAAGGCTCTCTAACAGACGTTTCAGCACCAGCGAAAGATAAAGCGGCTGATTTCTGCTGAGGCGACAGTTTGTACTTAGCTGTGACACGGGTGCATTTGAAGCTAGTGGAGGTTTAAGAATACTTCTTTAAAATGTGGTTGTTTTTATGATTAACTTTCTCTCTTCTCGAAGGTCTCCAACTGGTTTGGCAACAAGAGAATCCGCTACAAGAAAAACATCGGCAAGTTCCAAGAGGAGGCCAACCTCTATGCCATGAAAACGGCCTTGGGAGCCAGACAGGGCGACGATTCCCCACACACTCCCAACTCCACAGGTAAATGACATTAACAGTAAACACCTGCCCACCTTAGGGCACTGAACTCTCTGGGCCCGAGTCTCCACACCCAGCATTGCACGAGTCATGCACATGTGCCTGGTGATTAATGACTTCAGTAATTATTTTTTAAAAGGTAACACCCATTCCATTACTGATAGAAACATGACTGTTACAAATGACTAACGAGGCTTCTCCCCGGTCTGTCTTCAGGGTCGGGGTCCTTCTCTCTGTCTGGGTCAGCTGACCTGTTCCTCGGCGTTCCACCTGTGAACGGCGAACAGTCTGCCTACCAAATGGGAGTGCAGGTATTTCTTACAAATTATGAAGTAATTAGACACGTAGTTAAATATTAAACTGTGCTTCTCTTATTTTTTTGCTTTTTGTTTAAAGTAGAGGGAAAAAAATTAGTGCAGTCGGCCGGTCCAAAAAGAAGAAAACACTCCAAAATATTCCTGACATGTTTTTTTTTTGGCTAAGGTCAAACTGCTCAGACACACGGCGTCAGACTCATTCGCTGACTGAGGCGAATAGAAGTGCTGCAGCATCAGGTCCCTGTGCACAGTGTGGTTACAGACGCGCGGTTGTGCGAGTGTGCTTTCACATCAAAGTGTGCTGTCCGTGAGAGAGAGGATTTCTGGCACCGACAAGCAACTAGAAGACTAGTCGTGCACATCTCTGCTGTTAGCAAATCCCACGATGATCAAACCAGCAACGTCTGTCGTCTACCAAGGCGTCTGACTGTGTAGCCTGAGATGCTGTTCTCCCTGTCTCATAGACCTCCATTGTTTATATATTTGGATCCGAGGGACACAGACGGGGTAGATAAGTGAGAAATATTCAAAGATCCACTAATACAGTTTTGTTCACTGTGGGAACAGTTTAATGTTCCCATGATTTACTTTGGTCTTTATCAACAAACAGGCTCCATGGAAGATATTTTACATTTCCAGCAACCATTTGTACCACATCAGGTTATTATTTTCAATGAATTCATTTCAAGTACACTTTCTTTTCAAATAAACTTTTTGTGGGGGCATTTTGCCTTTTTTGATAGTGTAGTAAAGAGGGGAGAGAGTCAGGGAAGAGGGCTACATGTCAGACTCGATGCCTGAGCTGCTGCTGCTCCAGCCGGGTGGCAAATGGTTTCCTGCTCAACCAGTGAAAACAGATTTCCCTATTTGTTCTGCGTACTTATTTATGAGTCCTTACTAAGATAATCTGACAGTAATATGACAGTAATCTTTTTTTATTGTCACAACGAGTTATGGATTGCTCTGTTCTCTGACAAACTGCTTGGATCAGCTGTTTGTTTGACCTTCCAAAACTGCAGAGTGCCCTCTGGTGGACAAAGCGTTGCAACGTCAACACTCGCAGCACCATTCAAGGGTGTTTTTCAGGCCTCTACTTTTTAAATTTTGATTTGTCAGTGTCTAAATGTTGATACTGATATATCAGCAAATGGCTAATGTCAGTCTCTGTATGTCCAAAATTTCCTGTGCACATGATTGGTCTGTATATAAACTTAGCACAAAGTAAGGAAATTTGTGCTCCACATGCTACTGAGGCCCCTGTTCGTTAAAGTAATAAATTAAGTTGCCAGTGAGTAGGTTTCTTCAGACTTGAATCAGCCGATCCAGTAAATGACACTTAAGAGTCAAAGCAGAATCAGCTGTTGGGCAGCAACATGGGAGCAGCCAACATACTCAGCTCTGCTGCTCATCACACAAATGTGGCTCCATGTAAGTGGAAATAAACAGGCTTTCCTACAGTGTCAGCGTTATTGCCAAGAAGCATTGTTAGAATAATAAATAACAAGCTATAATCAACCAAATACAAATTTTCCTAATTTAAGTTAAGGAAAAGAGTCTGTCTCCTGACTACCCTTCACGGTCTTCTTGAAATTGATTTTTGTGCATCCGTTTAAAAAATCTCGCCGCCGACTGTGGCGTCATGCCCAGTTGCTGCCACTCAACCTCGACACAATAACGTGATTTCTTTATTTTCCGACTTCTCAGGCTAACGGAAACTGGCAGGGTCGAAACTCGCCCCCGTCTGGCGCCTCGCCCCACAGCGACCAGTCAGAAAACTCTGACTGATGGCCCCGCCCACTGACACAGATCGACAGCGACGGAAAGATTGACGACGGATAAAGACAGAACGAATGATATCACACTTCCCACTTGGCTGCAGTTGTTTTTGTATATTGTTTGTTTGGTTTGGTTATTTTAAATGTCGTTTTTTTTTTCCTTTCCTTTTCTTATAGCTCAGCTTTGGTCATAATTGTGTTTGATGAGCTGAGTGCACAGATGGTAGAGTGCGTGCGTGCGTGCGTGCGTGCGTGTGTGTGTGTCTGTCGTGTGCATGCTGGTGTGGTTTTCTTATTGGGTTGTAGGGTTTGTTTTCCACTACTTTTGCCATGTTACTGAGATGTTTGTGGTTGGGAAGGTTGGGGAGGGATGGGACTGTATTATCATTGTTTTTAGCACATTATATCATTATTATTAATATTATTACTTTTATTATTAGTGCTACAGCTATTTTCTTTTAACAGCTCGTGAAGAGAGACGGCATTTAGTGAATGAGAGGGCAATAGAGAAAAATCCAAAGACTCTGTGTGTTTGTTTCTCTGTTTTGTTTTCTACTGGGCTCATGTGTCCCTGTAAAATGAATGAGGCGTGCCTGAGTCCATATTAATGGTTTGAATGAGTATATCAACAGTGCTGTCTTTTTTTTCTGTACAGTGAAACACCTGTATTCTCTCTCTACCTCTTTTACAATAAAGACTCTCTGTATTCACAACCAGCTGGAGTTCAAGTGCATTCGTGGGGTCATAATGAATAAACTGAACCATTAGGGGGCGCTACGGCCAGTTAGTTCATTCAGGATACCAACAGAAAAGTAGGTCGGATAACAGCTTAATCCTCCCATAAAGATTATTTGAGTACACATTTAGACAGCAACTACACTTACATAAATACACAGAACCAAACAATAAGTGTATAAGTAATGAAAATTATGCCAAAGCCAACAACGATAAGAAAGCACCCCATTCTGTGTGCACATGTAGATAATATAAAAAGCACTATACTTTATAGAAGTGCTGATGTTCTCTATTAGTCTGTGAGGGTCTGGCTTTTGTTTAGTATTGATTATTAATTCCCCACAATAAAGAGAATGCTGCTCATAGTTTTGAAAAATTTAATTTATAAATGCTGACAATCTTATGTTTACCTCTGGATGAATACACAGATCTAGTCTGATTTCACAGGAACTATCTAACACTGACTAAGTAGATCAAATTAAAATGTGGACAACATTGTGATTTATTTAGATTCATTATTATCAGGAAAAGCCTTCAGCTGATCCAAAATGCTGCAGCTAGAGTACTGACAGGGACTAGAAAGAGAGAGCAGATTTCTCCCATATTGGCTTCTCTTCATTGGCTCCCTGTTAAATCTAGAGTAGAATTTAAAATCCTTCTCCTCACATACAAGGTCTTGAATAATCAGGCCCCATCTTATCTCAGAGACCTCATAGTACCGTATCACCCCAATAGAGCACTTCATTCTCAGACTGCTGGCTTACTTGTGGTTCCTAGGATACTTCAGAGTAGAATGGGAGGCAGAGCCTTCAGCTTTCAGGCCCCTCTTCTGTGGAACCAGCTCCCAGCTTGGATTCAGGAGACAGACACCCTCTCTATTTTTAAGATTAGACTTAAAACTTTCCTTTTTGATCAAGCTTATAGTTAGGGCTGGATCAGGTGACCCTGAACCACCCCTTAGTTATGCTGCTATAGGCCTAGGCTGCTGAGGGGGGGTCCCATAATGCACTGAGTGTTTCTTTTCATTCACCTTATTTACTCTGTTTGTACCCCACTCTGCATTTAAGCATTAGATATTATTAATCTCTGTCTCTCTTCCACAGTGTGTCTTTTGTCCTGTCTCTCTCCAACCGGTCGCAGCAGATGACTGCCCCTCCCTGAGCCTGGTTCTGCTGGAGGTTTCTTCCTGTTAAAAGGGAGTTTTTCCTTCCCACTGTCACCAAGTACTTGCTCATAGGGGTCGATTTTTGACTGTTGGGTTTTCTCTGTATTATTGTAGGGTCTTTACCTACAAAACAAAGCGCCTTGAGGTGACTGTTTGTGTGATTTGGTGCTATATAAATCAAACTGAATTGATTAAATTAGAGAATAAACTGTGCAAAGCAGTGTGGGTTCTAACCAGAAAATCTAAACCAGGATTAACATTGCAAAACTGGATGACAGACAAGGAATTGCATCCAACTGCCTAAAATAGACGGTGTCGAGTCAGTCAGTGGATTTTTTCTTTCCCTAGTGGGGGCCCACAGGAGTATTTGATCAGTGTAGAAAATAAGTTTGGGTTTATGTTTGTGTGCATCCTTAGGTGTAGACTATTGCATGAAAACTGCTGCACAAGAGTACAAGTATTTATACCCCTTACTTAAGTAAAAGTAGTAATATTATGAAGTATTTAGCATCAAATATATACTTAAAGTAAAAGTACTCAGACTCATATACCCAGAATCATATTTATTATAGGATTATTAAATAATTATCACAGAGTCATGAATGTGTATATCTCTTAAACACATCAGCTTGTATCAAAGCTGCTGGGTGGCTTTATTTGTAATAACAGCATATTAATATCTATTTTAAAATCTGCATAATGAATAAGGTTTTTAAATAAATGTTACGGAGTACAAGGTGCAATATTTTAATCCAAATTACCGTGGAGTAGAAGTAGAAAAAATAGAAATATTGTAAAAATTGTCCTGAAGTCCGATGGTGAGAGAGCAGCAGGGAGGCAGTCATATTTCGGCCACACTGCCTGAGTCAGTCAGCAGCAAATACTTCATAAAAACTGAACACAATATCAACCATGTTTAACATTAAATGTGACCCCAGTGGAGACCCCTGCATTATACACTTTGCCCATTTATACATTTTAATTTATTTAACAGTGAAATTACATCAAAATTCATTGTTTTATATATATATATATATATATATATATATATATATATATATATATATATATGCACAACGTATAGAGAAGCACTCAGAGAACGCAGCTCACTCTCCGGGCAGCGTTTACTTTTAAGGGAACAGTGTTGTATTTTGCATATATTAATTTTGTTTTCTGTCTTCTTTTAAACGTATTTTAAGAAGTTTGTAGTGCAGTAAAAGTCAGATCAGGGCAGCATGACACATGTTTACTCTGATTACGGAAACATGATGTCGGAGCAGGTCATGGATAAGAGGTACTGGTTTGTAAATAACTGCATATGGAGAACCATAGTTTCTAAGTTATGAGGCTTTTTCTTGTCAGTTTTTGACCGATAAATTATGAGGTTGATCTTGAAGACCTTGATGGATGTAAACCAAATTCTAATGGATCGTTAACACGACCCCACTCTGCACCCCTGCAGCATTTTATCAACATTCATTGAAAGCTTTTTGAGCTGTCGTGTTTACAGACAGAATAACAGGCAAATGCAACCGGAAACACAGCACGTGCTTCTTCCCTGCTTTCCCACGGTCACCTGCCATCATCAAAGGATTTCCACAAGCAACTAAAGCACGAGACAGAGGCCCAAATGGCACGCGTGGTCCATTGTGACACGGAGGTGTGAATGCAAAACGTCGGCCTTGTTCACACGCTCACCCTGCGGGGAGACTGACAAATGCAAAAGTGTGAAGTGTGAATGAGGAGGTGCCGATATTCGCCCCGCGGAGCAAGTTTCAATAATATGTATCAGGGGACAAAAGCACAGCCAGCTTTCCACCGTTATGGAAAGATGGCGCACAATTTGGCACATTAATAAACTAATAAATAAAATAAAATAGCTTCAGTGACTCTGACTTCAAGTGCACACTGCGCTCTAAAAATACCATTAACCTGCAGAAAGACCTAACCCGCCTCATCCAGGGGCGCATCAGAAACCCTTCCCGATTATTATTTAAAATGTTATAAGTTCGTCTTAATTTGCGCTACATTAGGCATTGCGAATATATATATATATATATATATATTTACATACACCAATATTCTGCGTATTATACATTACATTAATGATAAAAGAAGCAGTATTTAAATTCCAGTTCGGACAGCCTCTGGACGGCTGCGTGGGCGAGGCACAAAAAGGCAAACAAAACAAAACAATAAACAGACAAACAAAAAAGACTTTGTTTAAATTATTCACATTCCACGCGGACGAGAAAAAGGACTCAGGGCTCTCTGTATTCCAATCATATAAAACAGCAAATCATGCTGAAATATAACGTGAAAGAACCTGAACGTTACCTCAGGTTCTGCGTGTTCGTTGATCGGAAAGATTCCACACAACACACAGGATAAGGAGCCAATCACTAGATTTAATAAAGCCATCTCAAACAGGTTTACAGACTCTGGTTCAGAATTGTGGAAGCTGTCTAATACAGCCAATCGGTGCAGCTTCACACAAGTCTGACCCCGCTCTCTATCTTAGCCCTACTTTTATCCACAGGATCAGACACAGTTACAGTTACTGAAACATGCAAGATGCTGCGTTGTATAGCGGGGGACGTGTAGCATGCTTATCAGTTCCTTCTCCTGAGGCCTTCACTGTCGCCAGCTGCCGGCCTCATCTGGGTCCTGTAGGCACAAAACATCAGACCTGTGCAGTGTTATTTCAACACCTTCACCTTGTTGCAAAGATCAATGCTGCGATATGCTTCTTGATACTGTAGTTCTATTTAAATTGTTATATTTATGGTATGTCTACTGTGCCGCTTATTTACACTCCTTCCTTCACACGTGAGGTAAAAACTGAAGTAAATCTCACAAACACAACCACAAAATCATTTTTTTAGCGCCATAAGAAACAATTTCCAACATTTAAAATTGTGTTCTGTCTCTGTTGAGCTCCAAAGAGCAGTGCTGGAATGACACTGCAGGAAGTCTGAGGGCCAGCTGCGCTATTGTGAAGAATCTCTTTCAGCATATGTCACCTGCAATATGCCTAAAGGAGGAGTTATATTTTGCATATTTCATTCCGTCAATTTAAATTCTATTTTGTTCCGCAGTTTTGCGCGTGACTTCTTATGCATAGACATTAAAAAAAAGTGCGCATATTTTATGCGTAATGCGGAAGATCTTTGTGTTTGGCGAATATGAGATTGTGATCATCAGTAAATGTCTGTGCCTCGCTTGGGTTTTAAGAAAAGGTTGAGGGAGAGATACCGAGAGGGGTTTGCAGAGGGGTGGATAGAAAATTTGGTGGGGAGTAGGAGGAGTCTGTGACCGGTGGGGAGTCAGTAAAAAGAAGTCAGGAGGAACAAGAGCCTCATTGCCTGATCGGTGTCCGGCTGAGAAGGAAGGTGTAACCACCGGATCAGAACATCGGCTACAATGAAGCTGCCACTGGAAGCGGAGGACGCAATGAGCAAGAAAAAGGTAACCGATTCAAATACCCCCCCCAGAAAAATAATATTAAATATATATAAAATTGCAGCTACTTTGATTATAATTTGATTTGGACTTACTCTTTTGTTTGAACCAAACTGCAGAAATTTAGTGAGCCTGACAAAAATGTTTCGGCCTCGATTATGTTTAGTTCTCGATTGAAATCCAGCATTCCGCATCACGTGTTAAAACAAGAAAGCACTTTTGGACTCTGGTTTTCTTCTTTCGCTTTTAGTTAATAAAATCTCAGGTGGAGAAACGCCGAAGGGAGAGAATGAACCGCAGTTTGGAGCGTCTGAGGGCCATGCTGCTGCAGGAGCCACAAGAAGTAAGAAAAGTCTTCACTGACCTTTACATATTATAGAAGCATTGAATGTGACTTATAGCTGTGAGTATTGCTCTATTTATTATTGTATTTAATGTAACATAAAGATCAGTTAACTTGCTGCTTCCATGCAGGGGGACTCAGCACCGAGTGGAGAAAGCTGAGATACTGGAGCACACAATCCTCTTCCTCCAGAACACCGCCACAGGAGAAAAGGCGACAGGTGGAGGTGGGGGCCAGAAAAGCTCCTTCCAAGACGGTTTCTCCACTTGCTTGCAGAGAGCGTCTCGGTTCCTGGGCCCCGAGGGGAAAAGGTTGCAGCTCGGATCGGCGCTGAATGCAGCTTTCGCTGCTCGTTTGGCCCGTTCACGCTCTCATCCTGCGGGTCTCCAAAGCAGAAACTTTCTGCCACACGCAAAGTTCATTCTGCGGATGCTGAGGCAGAAGTCCAAGCTCAGACTGCGTGCAAGTGCCTCGGGGAGAAACTCTTTGTCCGACCGTACCCACTTCCACTCCAGCAAAGGCTTCCCAGAGACACCAAACAGCCTCTGAAACAAAGGCAGTCTGAGATCAGGGCGGAGAAAGGAGCGCGCAAACAGAGCCCATCCCAGAGCTCCCCGGACAGCCAGACTTTGTGGAGACCCTGGCCCTGATCATCAGGCAGGGACTTCAGAGCTATCAGTGACTAAAGACTATTTAACAGAAACTCACCAAAATATTTTACACTGACTGTCGGTATCTACATGCTGTAACTGAAAACACGTCGTACTGTAGTCTTATAAAGACGCAAACTCTCAGAGCCTGTAAATAATGTAAATTCATGTTTTGTACCTGGGCTGTATGTGTGATGGGTTAATTCACTCTTTTAAATACTTTTCAATGAGCTCTGTCAGCGGGGCATCCGTGCAATCTGCTTACACAGGGACTCTACGGGATACAGGTGAGCTGGGATCGCTGTGCTGAAGAGCACGTGAAGAGGTGAGTATCATGAAGATGAGCAGATTCCGTCCTCTTTGATGCGCTGCTTAAAACCGCTGCTGTATCTGCTGTCATGATCCAGGGGTGTGCTGCCGGAGTGGATAATGACCGAGTGCCCATCCGTCACATTTCCAGGTGTGGAAGCTCAGGGTTCACGCACCCACCCCCACATTCACCTGCCTGCTGTGTCTCTGTGTACAATCTAACTTGAATTCGATCTGACCATAAATCTTGTCTTTTTTGCACAATAATTTATTCTGGATGTCTCCCTATGGTGAGCTGTACTCTTTATAGATAAAAAGAATAAAAAAATATTTAAAAAGACCATGCCTCTGACTGTTTTGAGATTAAAGGAAACTCGGAGGCCTTTTGTTACTTTGACAGCTCTTTTTAGTCCGAGTCAGAGGCGTGAAGCTCGGCCTCCCGCAGAGTGCCATCCTCCAGGTGTGAATCTGCTCATGAAATGAAAGCGCTCAGCAGCAGCTCTCACTTCAAACACCGATCACAGAAACCCTTCTTATATTAATGACACGATCTAAGTCGGAGCAGTCAGGAAACCTGAAACAGATAAAAGAATAAAAACACTGTTTTCTTATAGTCTTCGTTTCTAATTCTTTTTGTTTTTGCTCTAAGTGACCATTGCTTCACACTATTTTCTATCATAGCTGTAATTACACTGCGGGGGGACCGGAGCTCTTTGAAACATATTTTTAAAAACCGCTGGATTAATTGTGACAGTTTTGCCAACAAGGGGAGCGTCACATCTGCTCGTTGTTCCTTATTTGACCCTCACTGTACGGCAGGATGCACCTGGATCGTGTCCAGCTCACGTCTGCGTTTGTTTCCATCGCGATGAGCGTTTATCTTCTCACCAGCATCACCCTCAGCTGCTTAGAGGCCATTTGTTTGCCACGCGTGTCTGGTGTCATGTCTCAGGAAGCAAAACGTGTCTTAAGGCCTAATGTAGCCCTCTGAGGTTCAGCCACGCACACAGAGGACGTTTGTCCCTCACCTGCCTTTGTTATTTAAGGCCCGAGCTCGGCCTTGTCTTCAAAATCATCTCTGGAGCGTCATAAAGTTCTCAGTGAGATCACCAGGCACCAGATTCAAGGACAAAACTAACAAACATAGGCGGAAAGAGTGGATTTGCTCATTCAGTCAAATAGATACATAAAATCTTGCACTAAACTAGTAAATGTGTATTTATTCTTACTGAAATCTTACCGGCGGTGACTGAGCTCAGAGACAGACTGTTGAAATCAGGACGTGATTAGAGCCTTCAGGCTCCCGCAGACGGACTCTGGTCACTCAGGCGGGCTCGCCTCATTATCTTACAATTACTGCGACTCCTGAATTTACCGCAGCGCCCTCATCGGCCTGAGACGGTCTGAGAGCTTCTGTGATGCAGACCCTCAGCCTACAAGCTTTCGCTTTTTTAACGCATCTCCTGCACTGAAGGACTCGTGAAAACAATAAAGCGCAAAGCTCGCACACAGCTATGAAATCTGCGGGAATGTAACTCTAATAAATAAGCGCGAGAAAAAGAAGCGGATGTAAAACTTCGCAGAGCTTCGTTAAATATTCCAAAGTTATTGTTCAAAATAATTCAGCTGATTCTGAGCGTGTCCAGTGGGAGACTCTCGGTGATGTTTCATGGAATTAAGATATTAATAAAAACATGTTGTATAAGCTTTTAATTCGTTAAATGCAAAGCGGACTGCGTGGTTACATATCGACCCTGAGCGTAATTTAGTTTCCACTTGATATAAACTGCAGTCAGACTCAGCGCGTCACGCAGACAGATGCTGGATAAGTGTGACAGTGGGAACCTGGCCTCGAGCCTTTTCCAGTCGTGGGAATGCGGAGCAGAAGGTTCAATCTTCCTTTATTACCTGTTAAAACTGATACGTCATTTACAAAGTGTGCTCGCGGAGAGGCGACTCCCAGGTTCCCACGCACAGCACACGTTAGAGGTTGTCACGTGAACCGAAATCTTTTTTTCTTCTTCTCGTTTTGTTTTGATCGCGTAACCAAACGCAAGAATTTGAAGAGTTGCGCGGATTTTACGCGGGCCCCAAATTTCTGCTGAAAATCATTTTATAAACATCAAAAATCACATTTCAAAAGCACAGACAGAAAATTGGCATTAAAGTTGAGTTCTTTGGAGCGTCTTTGACATCAGATTAAAGATCGAGCTGACTGAGTTTGGTTGGGGGTGGAATGCGCACTTTGAGCTCCAGCGTGTGACCACCTCACTAAGCTCTATCGGGAATCGAGCAGTGAAATAATGTCACACTTATTACCTGTTAGAATGGATACAGGCGGCAATCAGTTCCCTAAAATTACCCGTAGATGTGTAATCACATTTTCCAGGTTTTCAAGGCCAGAATTCCGCAGTGACTCAGCGGACTCCTGATGACTCCTGCTTGGCTTCTTGCTTCATGTAGATCGGCATTTACAACTAAAATAAAATAAACCGGAACTGCGTATGAAGAAAGTGTTTTTTGAAATGCGTCAAACTGTTGTTAGAGGTTGAATATGGACCACTAAAAGCTTCGAGTCACGTTTTGGATTTCGCCAAGTGGAACCTGAGGACACGTCTCATTTCTCCCTCCATGATAATGACCCTGGAGGGTCACCTCCGTTTGTCTGCTCTCACCTGTTCGGCGGATGTTTGTTACACATGTAAATAAGCCTCACACGTGCTGAGAACACCTTCCACAGGCGCGTGCGGCTCACATTTGTCCGAGCAGCTGCACGTGCCAGAGGGTTAATGAAGGCTCCACCGGCGCGCCTTTCAGTCTGCATTAATCATCAGATTCTCGGTGACATGGAGAATATAATGATTTAAATGTATTAACCATAATTACATCCCATATCAGGGATCAGCTGAAAGTCACGCTCACTTCAAAAGTAAACCTTTTAGCAGCGCACTGAGAAACCCGCAAGTTTTGTTTTCATTGTGATCAGCATTCATCCTGTACCCCCCCCCTACACGCACACACACACACAGTGCTCAGAGCCCACGGGTTCTTACACTGTGTTTTGCAGAGACATGATTATTCCTTCAGGGTCAAATCAAATTTACTGTATTGATAACCTGATTGTCCACCTGGCAGTGGCTGAAGTAAAATCTCAGGTGTGTGTTGAGGTTGCTGAGACCATGGAAAAAAACTCCTCTGTGACAGGGCCCCAGGGGTGGATAAGATATTGTTAGAGCAGAGTACATGCAAGTGTTCCAGCCCAGCTCTACTATATACTCACCAGCAGTGTTTCAGGGAAGAAGAGTGTGTATGAATGTGAACAAACATTTGGAATCTTCTCAGATCAGTTTCAGGAAGCTCATTCTACAGGTAAGCCTTAATCCTTAATAATGGACAGTAAGTTCATTCAAGCTCTCTGCACACATTATTTCAATGTGCCATATTTTATTTTATTTGTTATTATTATTATTTTTTAATTAATTTATTTATTTTATATTCATTTTAAAACTCGACCAAGTTACATCTGTTACTGTCATTGGTCCTTGTTGTGTGATGGATCTTTAGTATATTTCTTTATTTGTGTATCTGACTGATTTTCCCTCTTCTGTGCCTCCTGTTTCTCCTGTCTTACTGTTTCTATATCGACCAATTTGTGACCCATTTATCACTGGGACACAAATTTCAAAGTTTAAGTCACTGTAATGAGTAAACTCATAAAGTAACCACCTCCTCTTAGCAGGTTTAATTCACTAAATACATTTATATAAATTATAACTACTATGTTTGTGAGTAATTTCAAACTGAATTTTGTATTACTGCGGCCCACCTGCAGTACCTGTTGCAGCTCACCGGGGCCCCGGACCTCACTGCGGGAACGACGGATTTAAAAGAAAAACAAAATGTTGCCATGGTAACCACACAGTCACCACCCTTTGGAACCAATTCAGACCTGAACAGTGACATCATCTATGACGTCACACCAAAGCCTTTGATGTTTGGGGTCCATTGATCTTTTCTCCTTATATAAGGTAGCCACAAAAGAATCTCTCTTTCCTGTTTTACACAGTCTTGTAAAGTGTAAGCTAAAGAATCAGATTACAGAGTTAGTGTAATATCTATTCAACTTGCTTGAGAAACAAAAATGCCGCTGTTGCTTTTGACTCATCACGTGCTTCCCTGGGCTTTTAAAAAAGCTGGACGGCTCATCAAATCAAGCCTGGTACAATCTGACACACTGAATCCTCCTCAAGGTGTGGAGTCCCTGAGTGAAATTCAGCAGGACACAGCTGAACATCACACCTGTGTGGTTCAGAGAAGTTCCCTTAATGCCGGTTCCACACACAGAGTTAAACGAAGGAAGAAATCCAAACACAACAAGAGAATCCTTGACCATGAGTGTTCTCACACAGGATCAGAAGGAGATGGTCCATCCACAGTTCAAACAGGTGTGGCTAATATTCAGCAGGACACAGCTGAACATCACACCTGTGTGGTTCAGAGAAGTTCCCTCAATGCCGGTTCCACACCCATGGTTAAACGAAGGAAGAAATCCAAACACAACAAGAGAATCCTTGACCATGAGTGTTCTCACACAGGATCAGAAGGAGATGGTCCATCCACAGTTCAAACAGGTGTGGCTGAAATTCAGCAGGACACAGCTGAACAACACACCTGTGTGGTTCAGAGAAGTTCCCTCAATGCCGGTTCCACACCCATGAGCTAAACGAAGGAAAAAATCCAAACACAACAAGAGAATCCTTGACCATGAGTGTTCTCACACAGGATCAGAAGGAGCTGGTCCATCCACAGTTCAAACAGGTGTGGCTGAAATTCAGCAGGACACAGCTGAACATCACACCTGTGTGGTTCAGAGAAGTTCCCTCAATGCCGGTTCCACACACAGAGCTAAACGAAGGAAAAAATCCAAACACAACAAGAGAATCCTTGACCATGAGTGTTCTCACACAGGATCAGAAGGAGCTGGTCCATCCACAGTTCAAGCAGAAGTGGATGCTCTATTTAGAGAATCAGAGTCTGTGGGCCATACACCAATTTCTGGAATCAGAGAATTAATTACCATTTTATTCCCTATGAATAGAGAACAGCTTATTCATTCTATTTCTGTAGCTCGAGGGACTGGTCCAACAAGGGCGGATGCTTATCGCTCTCAGCTTTTTTCTAACTACAGTGTGTCGTGTTGCACCGGTTACACTTTTCAGAGGAGTGTCAAGTGGTTTAACAAGCATTTCAGCTAGTCTGTGGAGACAAAGACCTGCACCTGCTTCTTCCAGTGAGGAGGAAGTAAATGCAGATCTTTACGCCACAACCACAGAAAGCACTCAGGATGATATTTCTGCAAATATTCCATCTACCAGTTCTACCAGTTTGGACTAGATGATTCATGAATCCCTCCTGAAGAAAGCAGGAAAAGCCCCCAGGGAGACCAGAACAGAAAGCAATTCATCAGTCCTCAGTGTGTGTGTGTGTGCGTGGCTATGGATGATTACAACAGTAAAAAAAAAAAAGAGAGAGAAAAAACTGTTTAAACAGTCACATCAACCCAACCAGTCGCAGCAGATGGCTGCCATCCATAGCTTACGTCTGACATAAAAGTCACACAGCATCTCATAAAAAGAACATCGTACCAACAATCAACCATGGTGGTGTTAGTGTGATGGTCTGGGACTGCTTTTCTGCTGCGGGCCCTGGAAAACTTGCTGTCATCGATGGAGCCATGAATTCTGCTCTCTGCCAGAAAATCCTGAGCCATCGGTTCATGACCTGAAGCTCAATCACATTTGGATTAAGCAGCAGGACAGTCATCCAAAACACAGCAGCAAGTTTACTACTGAAAGGGTTCAACAATGTTTTTAAATTAAAAAACAGATTAGATTAGATTCAACTAGATTATTATTGTGCGCAAGTATGCAATGATAATAAAGTTGAATCTAATCTAATTATAATATATAATTATATAAATAAAAAATGATAAATAAAAAAGTGGTTAAATGTTGTTATTATAGATAGATAGAGTGCGTAGCAATCCTGGAAATGAACGTCAGAACTCTGAGAAAAAAGTCAAATTCCAACAATAAATTCATGATCCTGAGAAGGAAACATTCTGAGATCAAAGCCACAATTCTAAAAGTTACAATTCTGAGAATAAAGTGAGAGTTCTGATTTAAAAAAAGAAAGAAGTGAGAATTCTAAAAAGAAACTTTGCATCTGATCAAAAATTCATAATACTGAGGTGCAAGTCAGAATTCAAGAGAAATCATTGTTTATTGACCTAACACCAACAAAACTCAGGGGTTTGCTATAAATTATTCTAGATTTTGGTGACAAAGACCAAAATATTGTTTATGTTTTGGCCTGTGTCATCTCGTGCATGGTGAGCCCCAACTGGATCTCTTGTCACAGTGTTCATGTGTTTTGGTGTTGAAGACGCTTGCCTTATTTCCTTTTATATCCTTCAGTTTCCCTCTTATCACTGCGTGACTCGGATGAATGGAGAGTACAGATGGAAGTGACTGGGTTGCAGGCAATTTCTGCTTCCAGCAACAGAAATGCAGCAAACTCACTGAAACTGGGAAACTCTTAGACTTCCATCAAGGCCTTTGTAGCATGGCAGTTCCATCTGGCAGCCGCCCAGTCAGGAACTTTCTGTGTCAGTTTTTGATTTTTCTCACAGTCGTTCAGTATTTCCAAACCTTTTACATGAGGCATGGCTAGCAGGCAGGCATTTACAAAGTCTGCAAAATTCCTTAATCCCTCAGGATCTTTAGATCGTAACTTTAGCCAGTTGGGTAGCTTCTCTCTAAATTTTATTATACATTTTCTGTGTGGATTATTGAAAATTGATGTTAGATTTTTGTAAAACGATTTACAATAGAAACGGTGACGCGTAAAATCCGCCGCTTTACGCGCGGGTTTAGTTGCATGACCACAACAAAGTGACAACTTATTTTGGACACTTGCGACAATCTCTAATGTGTGCTGTGAGTGGGAACCCGAGAGTCCCTTCCCCTCCGAGCACACTTGGTAAATGAAGCGTCAGGTTTAACCGGTAATAAAGTGAAAAGTGAACCTGCTGCTCCACATTCCCACGGAGGACATAATCTCCCACTGTCGCACAGATCCAGCATTTGTCTGCCTGATATGTGTTCAGAGAGACAAACGCACATCCTCCACACTCCGTTCAATTATTGTTACGTGGTTTGGAAAAGGACCATTTGCTTCACACACCTCGAAACCTTAAAGACTTTAATCTCAACATCGATATGTAAGCAACCCCTTCTGGAAAAAGAACACAGATCATTTAACTTAAAGCACAGATACAACGACCCAAAAACATGGGCAAGAGCATAAGCACTTTATGCAGAATCCAGCGCAATAAATTAATAATCGTAAATTTAATTTTCAAAAGTATATCAAACTAAGAGTAGGCTCCTCCTAACCCTGTACACTGTAAGCAGGTCCCTTTGTAGTGGTGTTTAAAAAAAAACAACTACTGAGATTCTTTATTTAACAACAACTCCGCTTCTATTAAGAATAAAAACCCCTCCTATGCGAACACCTGAAAGCATTTATTCGGCCCACCTTTTGGTTCGGTGGAGGATTGAAATAAGTGCACACTTAGCTCATGGAGCGTTTTTTCTTTTTTAAATAAATCTTTATTAAACAAAAATATACAAAGAAAACGGGTTTTGCATTAAAGAACAGCACACCACAAACATATAAACATATATATATACACACACACATATATATATATATATATATATATATATATATATATATATATATATATATATATATATATATATATATAAATAATTTCCATTGTGTCCATTGTGAGATAAATATATATTACTGATTTTATTATTATATATATTTATTATTTTATTATTATTATTATGGATTTAAGGGATTCAATCAAAGAAATCTCTGATTGAATCCCTTAAATCCATAATTTTTCTGAGAGAAAATGAGTAATAGTAGGTGTCGAATTTGCAAACTTTTGCTTGTGAATGGAAAATTTTGCACATATGATAATAAAATTAAGCATATGTTCAAAATTACAAATTTCAGAGTTACTGTAATAACAGATAATATCCTTGAGTCTAAGAGTTCATAGTCCAACAGAAAAGATGAGCTCCAAGGTCACTCCAAAATTTTGGGGATATGGCACAAGTAAAAAAATAAATGTTAGCTCATGGAGCGTTTGCGCTTCTCACAACCGGATGTTGCAAACTGTGGGGAAAAAACCCGACAGTATCCTATTGGTCAGTCTGAGTCAGGAGGCGGGACTCGTGCAGGATACGGGAACACGTATCAAGTGCCATAAAGTTGGTGTTTATATTGAAAAACAGCACCAAAAACAACAAAGTCTCGACATATAACACATCTGCGTGGTTGTTACAAACCCTGCGCCGTGACTGTGCGCAGTGCGGACGCAGCTTCAGAGCGGAAGAAGGAACTAACTTTCAGATTTCTTCGGTTTGGGGGCGTTCGGAGAGCCAGCAGCTGTTTCCCAAACTTCTCCGCGTTTTCAGAGCTTCGGGTTTAAAGAAGCAAATCCGCAAAGAAAGGGGGAGAAAGCGGGTGAGTTTTATTTCCGCATTCAGCGTCAACTGGATGTAACGTCATGGCCGGTACAGCAGCGCTTCGGCCCCGGGTTTGTGTCCTAACAACGTTCACAAGGTGGGATCGCGTTCTTCAGCGGCAGCTGCTCAAAGTACTACTTAAAAGTTCATTTGGCACAAAGACAACAGAAACTTTTCAAAGATCGTGACTGCAGATGTAACAGTGTTCGTGACATTTTTAATACTTGGCACTACTTTTGATTAAACCCACAACATAGCACAATGCGACAAGATGTGTAGTCGCTTTAGTTTTTTCTTCCATTTCCATGGATCAATTAAACGTACACAATTAAGCACAACTGCTTAATAAAGGCAGCCAAAGCTGGAGCCAAAGCTCTTTCTTTCTTACATTTTTTACATAATGAATATATTAAAAAGAAGATTGATATTTGTGTACATTTTATGAGATAGTGGTGATGTTTCAGTGTAATGTCGATTCCACTGTCTACAGTGGTTCCCAGGAACTTGCTGGCATTCGGTTCCTTGGATATTGTCCTCCAGGGTGAAAGGTCACATGGTCTTCATGGTCTACTGAAGAATTTTCATGACGTTTAAGTGTTTTGTGAATTTTTTTTTTTTCCTTTGGATCATTGATTAGTTAAAAACCAGGATGGAATTGGGCAGCGTTTATAGGTAAATAGAAAATACTTTATCAAAATAAAAGTCTTTGTTCTGAAACATTAGAACAGTAACAAAATAATTTTCCCCATAGATTGTGATGTCTGGATTTTTTTCTTAAATAAAGTACAAAATGATCACTCAAGAACAAATTAAAACTTTTTTTTCAGGTAGTGTTCAGAAAGTATAATACAAAATGTAATAAAAAATATCCCTTAGTTCACTAATTTTCTGGATTTTTTTCTTAAATAAAGAAGCTGTACAAAATTATCACTTCACAACGTTATAAAACATTTATGCTTCCGGCCCCGCCCCCTAGCCCGTGATTTGATGTCAAAAATATGAGATAATTTTGCCCTTTAAGTTACTTTTTTGACATTTGGCTAACTCCTCTTAATTGGAGGGGAAAGCAGGTCAAAAAAGTAACTATTTAATAAAAGGTATTTGGTGTCCCTGTATCGATACAATATTACCATGCAACACACACACTAACACACACACACCTCTAATAATTATATTCCATGAAGTGTCCTTACTCAAATAGTTTCATTTGCGCTTTGTTGTATGTCCACATAACATCACGTCACTTAAATTCTGTGTTTCAAAAAGGACAGAAGCTTCCAGAAGCTCTGAGCACGAGTGTTGTGGAACTATGATGGTAATTTTCCACATTCATTCATTCATATTTTCCTTTCTTTTACTTCTTTTTTAAAAAAATATTTGTCCATAAATGTGATGTTTTAAAATGAAAAGTCTGCACTTATTTTCTGAAGTGATTTTCTTTTTCAGCAGGATTCCAGTAACTGGACTAAACTTGAACCTGAGGTGAACTCTACGGATGTAGACGAGGCTCCCACTTATAGGTTAATTAACTACCCAAATAGACCAGAATTAATTTTTATGTGGTCAAAAGTAGATCCTTTTATAAAATGTAGCATTTTGGATCAAATGAAAATCAATGCAGTTACTCTAAATGTTACCATGACTCTGTTCCTTTTCACTTCCTGTTAGCCTTCATTCTGAAGCGGGACACTTTGAATGCAGCGTCTCTGGCTTGCGTTGGGTCTGTAAGGAAAAGGCCAGCTTTCAGTACAACTTTTGCTCATGGGGGGGACACATGGAGAGGGTGGAAAGCAGACAGTACATGTCTGCAGGTCCCATAATTGATGTTGCAGTCACAGCTGGGAAGTTAAGTGAAATGCACTTGCCACACTGGATCTGTACAGGTAAGAAAACATGAAATGGTTTTTAATATGTTTAAAAAGTATAAACTCTTTGCATTTCTGATGCAAGCCTTCGTCTTATTGTTTGTATTTTCTATGTATTCGTGTGCAGACGACATCCCCGACATACCGGACAGGTTTGCGGTTCTTCACATAGACGACTGTGGAGATTTTGTAGAAAAAGTGTCTGAAGTCACACCAACACATGTCAAGCTGAACGAACTAACTTTCTTC
>JAMQGT020002826.1:0-29235 GCA_024447675.2 Pterophyllum scalare | reverse complement strand
CCTGCTTTCTTCAGGAGGGATTCATGAATCATCTAGTCCAAACTGGTAGAACTGGTAGATGGAATATTTGCAGAAATATCATCCTGAGTGCTTTCTGTGGTTGTGGCGTAAAGATCTGCATTTACTTCCTCCTCACTGGAAGAAGCAGGTGCAGGTCTTTGTCTCCACAGACTAGCTGAAATGCTTGTTAAACCACTTGACACTCCTCTGAAAAGTGTAACCGATGCAACACGACACACTGTAGTTAGAAAAAAGCTGAGAGCGATAAGCATCGCCCTTGTTGGACCAGTCCCTCGAGCTACAGAAATAGAATGAATAAGCTGTTCTCTATTCATAGGGAATAAAATGGTAATTAATTCTCTGATTCCAGAAATTGGTGTATGGCCCACAGACTCTGATTCTCTAAATAGAGCATCCACTTCTGCTTGAACTGTGGATGGACCAGCTCCTTCTGATCCTGTGTGAGAACACTCATGGTCAAGGATTCTCTTGTTGTGTTTGGATTTTTTCCTTCGTTTAGCTCTGTGTGTGGAACCGGCATTGAGGGAACTTCTCTGAACCACACAGGTGTGATGTTCAGCTGTGTCCTGCTGAATTTCAGCCACACCTGTTTGAACTGTGGATGGACCAGCTCCTTCTGATCCTGTGTGAGAACACTCATGGTCAAGGATTCTCTTGTTGTGTTTGGATTTTTTCCTTCGTTTAACTCATGGGTGTGGAACCGGCATTGAGGGAACTTCTCTGAACCACACAGGTGTGATGTTCAGCTGTGTCCTGCTGAATTTCAGCCACACCTGTTTGAACTGTGGATGGACCATCTCCTTCTGATCCTGTGTGAGAACACTCATGGTCAAGGATTCTCTTGTTGTGTTTGGATTTCTTCCTTCGTTTAACCATGGGTGTGGAACCGGCATTGAGGGAACTTCTCTGAACCACACAGGTGTGATGTTCAGCTGTGTCCTGCTGAATATTAGCCACACCTGTTTGAACTGTGGATGGACCATCTCCTTCTGATCCTGTGTGAGAACACTCATGGTCAAGGATTCTCTTGTTGTGTCTGGATTTCTTCCTTCGTTTAACTCTGTGTGTGGAACCGGCATTAAGGGAACTCTGAACCACACAGGTGTGATGTTCAGCTGTGTCCAGCTGAATTTCACTCAGAGCTCCACACCTTGAGGAGGATTCAGTGTGTCAGATTGTACCAGGCTTGATTTGATGAGCCGTCCATCTTTTTTAAAGCCCAGGGAAGCACGTGATGAGGCATTTTTGTTTCTCAAGCAAGTTGAATAGATATTACACTAACTCTGTAATCTGATTCTTTAGCTTACACTTTACAAGACTGTGTAAAACAGGAAAGAGAGATTTTTTTGTGGCTACCTTATATAAGGAGAAAAGATCAATGGACCCCAAACATCAAAGGCTTTGGTGTGACGTCATAGATGATGTCACTGTTCAGGTCTGAATTGGTTCCAAAGGGTGGTGACTGTGTCGTTACCATGGCAACATTTTGTTTTTCTTTTAAATCCGTCGTTTCCGCAGTGAGGTCCGGGGCCCCCTGGTGAGCTGCAAAGGTACTGCAGGTGGGCCGCAGTAATAACAGAAATTCAGTTTGAAATTACTCACAAACATAGAGTTATATATTTATATAAATGTATTTATTTATATAAAAAGTGAATTAAACCTGCTAAGAGGAGGTGGTTACTTTATGAGTTTACTCATTACAGTGACTTAAACTTTGAAATTTGTGTCCCAGTGATAAATGGGTCACAAATTGGTCGATATAGAAACAGTAAGACAGGAGAAACAGGAGGCACAGAAGAGGGAAAATCAGTCAGATACACAAATAAAGAAATATACTAAAGATCCATCACACAACAAGGACCAATGACAGTAACAGATGTAACTTGGTCGAGTTTTAAAATGAATATAAAATAATAATTAATTAATTAATTAAAAAATAATAATAATAACAAATAAAATAAAATATGGCACATTGAAATAATGTGTGCAGAGAGCTTGAATGAACTTACTGTCCATTATTAAGGATTAAGGCTTACCTGTAGAATGAGCTTCCTGAAACTGATCTGAGAAGATCCCAAATGTTTGTTCACATTCATACACACTCTTCTTCCCTGAAACACTGCTGGTGAGTATATAGTAGAGCTGGGCTGGAACACTTGCATGTACTCTGCTCTAACAATATCTTATCCACCCCTGGGGCCCTGTCACAGAGGAGTTTTTTTCCATGGTCTCAGCAACCTCAACACACACCTGAGATTTTACTTCAGCCACTGCCAGGTGGACAATCAGGTTATCAATACAGTAAATTTGATTTGACCCTGAAGGAATAATCATGTCTCTGCAAAACACAGTGTAAGAACCCGTGGGCTCTGAGCACTGTGTGTGTGTGTGCGTGTAGGGGGGGGGTACAGGATGAATGCTGATCACAATGAAAACAAAACTTGCGGGTTTCTCAGTGCGCTGCTAAAAGGTTTACTTTTGAAGTGAGCGTGACTTTCAGCTGATCCCTGATATGGGATGTAATTATGGTTAATACATTTAAATCATTATATTCTCCATGTCACCGAGAATCTGATGATTAATGCAGACTGAAAGGCGCGCCGGTGGAGCCTTCATTAACCCTCTGGCACGTGCAGCTGCTCGGACAAATGTGAGCCGCACGCGCCTGTGGAAGGTGTTCTCAGCACGTGTGAGGCTTATTTACATGTGTAACAAACATCCGCCGAACAGGTGAGAGCAGACAAACGGAGGTGACCCTCCAGGGTCATTATCATGGAGGGAGAAATGAGACGTGTCCTCAGGTTCCACTTGGCGAAATCCAAAACGTGACTCGAAGCTTTTAGTGGTCCATATTCAACCTCTAACAACAGTTTGACGCATTTCAAAAAACACTTTCTTCATACGCAGTTCCGGTTTATTTTATTTTAGTTGTAAATGCCGATCTACATGAAGCAAGAAGCCAAGCAGGAGTCATCAGGAGTCCGCTGAGTCACTGCGGAATTCTGGCCTTGAAAACCTGGAAAATGTGATTACACATCTACGGGTAATTTTAGGGAACTGATTGCCGCCTGTATCCATTCTAACAGGTAATAAGTGTGACATTATTTCACTGCTCGATTCCCGATAGAGCTTAGTGAGGTGGTCACACGCTGGAGCTCAAAGTGCGCATCCCACCCCCAACCAAACTCAGTCAGCTCGATCTTTAATCTGATGTCAAAGACGCTCCAAAGAACTCAACTTTAATGCCAATTTTCTGTCTGTGCTTTTGAAATGTGATTTTTGATGTTTATAAAATGATTTTCAGCAGAAATTTGGGGCCCGCGTAAAATCCGCGCAACTCTTCAAATTCTTGCGTTTGGTTACGCGATCAAAACAAAACGAGAAGAAGAAAAAAAGATTTCGGTTCACGTGACAACCTCTAACGTGTGCTGTGCGTGGGAACCTGGGAGTCGCCTCTCCGCGAGCACACTTTGTAAATGACGTATCAGTTTTAACAGGTAATAAAGGAAGATTGAACCTTCTGCTCCGCATTCCCACGACTGGAAAAGGCTCGAGGCCAGGTTCCCACTGTCACACTTACCCAGCATCTGTCTGCGTGACGCGCTGAGTCTGACTGCAGTTTATATCAAGTGGAAACTAAATTACGCTCAGGGTCGATATGTAACCACGCAGTCCGCTTTGCATTTAACGAATTAAAAGCTTATACAACATGTTTTTATTAATATCTTAATTCCATGAAACATCACCGAGAGTCTCCCACTGGACACGCTCAGAATCAGCTGAATTATTTTGAACAATAACTTTGGAATATTTAACGAAGCTCTGCGAAGTTTTACATCCGCTTCTTTTTCTCGCGCTTATTTATTAGAGTTACATTCCCGCAAATTTCATAGCTGTGTGCGAGCTTTGCGCTTTATTGTTTTCACGAGTCCTTCAGTGCAGGAGATGCGTTAAAAAAGCGAAAGCTTGTAGGCTGAGGGTCTGCATCACAGAAGCTCTCAGACCGTCTCAGGCCGATGAGGGCGCTGCGGTAAATTCAGGAGTCGCAGTAATTGTAAGATAATGAGGCGAGCCCGCCTGAGTGACCAGAGTCCGTCTGCGGGAGCCTGAAGGCTCTAATCACGTCCTGATTTCAACAGTCTGTCTCTGAGCTCAGTCACCGCCGGTAAGATTTCAGTAAGAATAAATACACATTTACTAGTTTAGTGCAAGATTTTATGTATCTATTTGACTGAATGAGCAAATCCACTCTTTCCGCCTATGTTTGTTAGTTTTGTCCTTGAATCTGGTGCCTGGTGATCTCACTGAGAACTTTATGACGCTCCAGAGATGATTTTGAAGACAAGGCCGAGCTCGGGCCTTAAATAACAAAGGCAGGTGAGGGACAAACGTCCTCTGTGTGCGTGGCTGAACCTCAGAGGGCTACATTAGGCCTTAAGACACGTTTTGCTTCCTGAGACATGACACCAGACACGCGTGGCAAACAAATGGCCTCTAAGCAGCTGAGGGTGATGCTGGTGAGAAGATAAACGCTCATCGCGATGGAAACAAACGCAGACGTGAGCTGGACACGATCCAGGTGCATCCTGCCGTACAGTGAGGGTCAAATAAGGAACAACGAGCAGATGTGACGCTCCCCTTGTTGGCAAAACTGTCACAATTAATCCAGCGGTTTTTAAAAATATGTTTCAAAGAGCTCCGGTCCCCCCGCAGTGTAATTACAGCTATGATAGAAAATAGTGTGAAGCAATGGTCACTTAGAGCAAAAACAAAAAGAATTAGAAACGAAGACTATAAGAAAACAGTGTTTTTATTCTTTTATCTGTTTCAGGTTTCCTGACTGCTCCGACTTAGATCGTGTCATTAATATAAGAAGGGTCTCTGTGATCGGTGTTTGAAGTGAGAGCTGCTGCTGAGCGCTTTCATTTCATGAGCAGATTCACACCTGGAGGATGGCACTCTGCGGGAGGCCGAGCTTCACGCCTCTGACTCGGACTAAAAAGAGCTGTCAAAGTAACAAAAGGCCTCCGAGTTTCCTTTAATCTCAAAACAGTCAGAGGCATGGTCTTTTTAAATATTTTTTTATTCTTTTTATCTATAAAGAGTACAGCTCACCATAGGGAGACATCCAGAATAAATTATTGTGCAAAAAAGACAAGATTTATGGTCAGATCGAATTCAAGTTAGATTGTACACAGAGACACAGCAGGCAGGTGAATGTGGGGGTGGGTGCGTGAACCCTGAGCTTCCACACCTGGAAATGTGACGGATGGGCACTCGGTCATTATCCACTCCGGCAGCACACCCCTGGATCATGACAGCAGATACAGCAGCGGTTTTAAGCAGCGCATCAAAGAGGACGGAATCTGCTCATCTTCATGATACTCACCTCTTCACGTGCTCTTCAGCACAGCGATCCCAGCTCACCTGTATCCCGTAGAGTCCCTGTGTAAGCAGATTGCACGGATGCCCCGCTGACAGAGCTCATTGAAAAGTATTTAAAAGAGTGAATTAACCCATCACACATACAGCCCAGGTACAAAACATGAATTTACATTATTTACAGGCTCTGAGAGTTTGCGTCTTTATAAGACTACAGTACGACGTGTTTTCAGTTACAGCATGTAGATACCGACAGTCAGTGTAAAATATTTTGGTGAGTTTCTGTTAAATAGTCTTTAGTCACTGATAGCTCTGAAGTCCCTGCCTGATGATCAGGGCCAGGGTCTCCACAAAGTCTGGCTGTCCGGGGAGCTCTGGGATGGGCTCTGTTTGCGCGCTCCTTTCTCCGCCCTGATCTCAGACTGCCTTTGTTTCAGAGGCTGTTTGGTGTCTCTGGGAAGCCTTTGCTGGAGTGGAAGTGGGTACGGTCGGACAAAGAGTTTCTCCCCCGAGGCACTTGCACGCAGTCTGAGCTTGGACTTCTGCCTCAGCATCCGCAGAATGAACTTTGCGTGTGGCAGAAAGTTTCTGCTTTGGAGACCCGCAGGATGAGAGCGTGAACGGGCCAAACGAGCAGCGAAAGCTGCATTCAGCGCCGATCCGAGCTGCAACCTTTTCCCCTCGGGGCCCAGGAACCGAGACGCTCTCTGCAAGCAAGTGGAGAAACCGTCTTGGAAGGAGCTTTTCTGGCCCCCACCTCCACCTGTCGCCTTTTCTCCTGTGGCGGTGTTCTGGAGGAAGAGGATTGTGTGCTCCAGTATCTCAGCTTTCTCCACTCGGTGCTGAGTCCCCCTGCGTGGAAGCAGCAAGTTAACTGATCTTTATGTTAAATAATAGCTAATGTCTAGACTGATAAAACCAAAAGGATAAATCACATGATTTGTTTTACATGATTGTGAAGCTTTTCTTACTTCTTGTGGCTCCTGCAGCAGCATGGCCCTCAGACGCTCCAAACTGCGGTTCATTCTCTCCCTTCGGCGTTTCTCCACCTGAGATTTTATTAACTAAAAGCAAAAGAAGAAAACCAGAGTCCAAAAGTGCTTTTTGTTTGTTTAAAGTGTATCGCGTAAAGGCATGGGTTAACCTGAGAAAAGCAAAGAAAGAGAACACCGAAATTACTCAATAATTTCACGTATTTCATATAAATTATTTTTCAATATTTGAATATCTCTAAATGACTGAAATTTGGATAAAACTGATACTTTATCCTGTATTAATCTGGCTGTTAGTGTAAAAATAAGAGGATACCACATGTATTTGGATTTCTTTTACCTTTCTGCTTTTTGTTGCTTCCTCTGCTTCGTGTAACAGCTCCATAGCAGCTGATGGTCCCATGTTCCAGTCTGTGACTGATCGGTATTGAGGCCTCAATTTTCCGGCCACAGCTTTTGTATCATCCTGACGGCCCCTCAAACTCCTCCTACTTTACAACCGGGGCCCATCTCGGTGCAGGCATTTCCTCAACCACAAACCCCTCCTCCAGGACCCTTGGTCTCACTCTTAATGTAGATCTGATTTTTTTTTTCACTTGTCTGATGTTGATCTGATGTATCGGGTGACTCCTACATCAGCTTTAGACAAGAGCGTGAAATCTTATACGCAATCACGTGCGTAAAGTTCAAAACGTCGTGCGTAAAAGTCTTCCGTTAAAAACTACATTTGAAACTTTATCCTGAAACACAAATCTAAAGTCCAGATTTGCTTTCCTCTACTGCGGTTCATTTGTGAAAGCTGGTGACTCGTCATACTTCTAATTGACAGTAATCGTGTGTGTGTGTGTGGGGGGGGGGGCGCGTGCCTCAAATTATTCCAAAGAAAGAAAATGTTTCCAGAAAGAAAAGTGGCTTTTGACAGTGGCGATCCGATGACCGGACATTTCATTTTTCACGTCATAACTTTTTTTGAGTCGAATAAAAATCAGTGATGAAAAAAAAAAATTATTTTCAGCTCTTTCATGGAGCCAGGAGTCTTGATTTTAGAAAATCACTTCATTTGTTCAGATGAAGCGACCTCGAGGAGATGGAAAAGTTGCTCGTGGGAAAGCGGGAATCAGCGCTCCGTTTACAAGTACCTGTCAAATCTGACACAAGTCTGGAAATGAGAGGAGACGCGCCCCACGCTCACCTGCGATATTGCCACCGACGGTGCAAACAAGCTGCAGCCGCAAAGAAGGATTCCAGTTACGAACGCTACGTCATATTTCTTCATGCAGTTAAAGTCTATCCATCAGTTTTAATTACCACTCCCCCTTAAATTTATGGAATAAGACTTTTTTTCTGCTCATTGTTGATGAAAAATGTAGAATGGAGGCTGGAAGAATGTGACCAGAAAAGCAAAACCATATCGCTGACTCTTTGTCAGCTTGAAAACAGCAGTTCTGGTGGTTCCAGATGAATCACGGGCTCATACAACGGCAGAAACCAACCCGACCTCTGACAGTCACTGAGTTACATACTAAATATTATTTCTGACCCCTCAGAGAGGTCACGCTGCGCTTTAAGGCTTGTGAAACGTCACAGCAGGGCGTGGCAGAGTAAGTCAACAGGCACGTGTCAGCATGCATTCAGCGGATGTTCATTTACGCACGACAAATTATTGACGGTAACAAACAAATGTATAAAGAATATTTAATTAGAATTAATAAATAAAAGGTTTTTCAGAATCCCACTAAAAGGATTTTTAGAAATCCATAAATGAACGCGACTTTAAGTTCATCAGTGATGTAGGATGCAGTAAGAGTGTCACATGTATTGCTGCAGATTGGATGGCGCATCAGGAGGACCTTTCACTTATCCTCTGGCGCGTGTAGCCGCCCATACAAGTGGAAGAGGCACGCGCCTTTAAATATGTTATCAGCTCCTGGGAGGCTTACCTGCATGGGTGACAAAGATCCGCCCAAACAGCGTGAAGCTCAGACGGCGACCCTTCAGGCCATTATCATAGAGAAAGAAACGCGCGGTGTCCTCAGGCGGCAGGTTCTGCGGTTCCATTAAGACAGAGAGCAGACAGCACGTGGGACTCCAAAACAAAAGTTTTCAGTCGTCCGCAAATCTTTAGCCAGGAAAAATCTTGTGCCATTCCCCAAACCCTCATTTTCAAAACGTCTCTGGATGTCTTTCAGTTGTGACTGTAGAACAACAACTTTATGCATAACATGTTTCACAGTCCAAGAGTCAGAAAAGTCTGTTCTGAGTTTTGGCATCTGCGTGCGTAAAACTGTTTTGTGCGCATCTTATAAATCGAAAGGTAACAGTAGTCATGTGTATGTTTATTTGTGAATATGTAATTTTAGAGGGTCTACCCAGAGGAATGGATTCCTCCCAGACGCTCTTCTTTGGGACACATCGATTCTAACAGGTAATAGAGTGTGAAATTATTCCACGGCTCATGAGAGAGAGTTTGGTGAGGGGATCCCACGCTAAACTAGCGGTAAAAGTGTGACTACGCAGTGCACAGCCATCCACACCCAGGCAACTTTCATCTGTTGTCACACAATCTACAAAGAATCTAATGTTAATACAAAGTTTGAGCCTGGATTTTTGAATTGATGTTTTTTTATAAAGCGATTTTCAAGACTGTGACGCTTAAAATCTACCTTTAAAAGGTCGAGCTTAGTTACATAATCACAGCACAATGTCAGCCTATTTGGGACTCTTGTGACAACTTTTAACGTGTGGTGTCGTGGGAACCCGAGAGCCCCCTCGCCCCGCCGCCTTCCAGCACACTTTGTAAATGATGTATCACTTTGAACAGGTAATAAAACGAAGATTGCGCCCGCTGCTCCGCATTCCCACGACCAGAAAGAAAGAGCTGGAGGTGTCACACTCATCCAACATTTGTCTGCTAAGGGCTGTGTTTTAAATGTATTTATTGTCACTTGGTTTGGGAAACACCGGCACATTTGCTTTACGCACCTTGAAGGCTTTAAACGGTTTAGGTGCACGGACTGCCGTGAGACCGGGTTGAACCGGTCCCTCAACAGCGCAAAAAATTACTTTATTTGCAAAAATTTAGTAAAAAAAAAATATACCAAAAGTAAAAGAATTGGTTATGTAATGTGAGGAAAAGATCAGCTATCTGCTTCATATGAGACAGTTTTTCGGGATGGTGAGATAAATCGGAGTTCTGATATGAGTAAAAGACCAGAAAATCAGAAAGAAAGTTCTTATACGCAGATATATTTTAAATCAATGCATTTATTATCCTTTTAAACAATAAATTTAACTTAATATAAAACCTTCTGTTGTGGCTGTTAAGGAACTTAGTGCAGAAATAATACCATATTTTCGGTGTGTGTAAATGGGTGGTAACGCCCTCTGCAGACCTGCTTCTGCCAGAAGAAGATTCTTTTATCATGCATCATTCAGAAGACAAAGTACCTGTTAGATTTTAAATCAGCACACTTTTGAAAATAAAATAAAATACATGGTGATGATAAAGAGAATTTGATTATGTTATTTTTAACTTTTGCTAAATTAAATTATTTCCATATAATTATTTGAAGACAATTAGGCCTGGATGTTTAACTTATTTAGATCTGTTGCGTCGAAATGCTTTCTTCCGCCTGTGGTCGTTTCCAGGCAGAGCGGAGAAACTGTAGTCTGGCCTTGGACTTCAACACCAGAAGGAGAGCTTACCCATCAGCTGCCACAGGCCTGTTCCACTGCTGGGGGATCAAGGGTTACCGCAAACCTCACACCTGCAGAACAGCCTGCTCATTCTGGGCGCTGAAACTTTACGGTGCTCTCAGCTGGACTCTGCCTGCAGCTGTTCCTGGAGAAACTGTTATCAGTTATTAAAAACATGCCAACCAAAGAGATTGTGTTCTGATGCTATTTTAGGATCAAAGTGACTGCTTCTGACTCAAGGACGTTTTAGAGAGCAACTGTTTTTATTAGATTTGGACCGGTAATTCTATACATGCAGTTCATACGTCCCGGTGACCACTGAAACTGAAATGGAAGTTATTTTAGATAATTCATCAACATAACTTGTGTTGCTGTGAGAATCGCTTTTAGAAGGACTTTGGTTTTATTGGTTGCTGCTTGACCATCATGAGTTATCAGCCCACAGTGATTCCAGACCTCAGAGACTTCCACAGATCTGAAGAAACTCCCTTCAGTTGCTCCCGGATAAGCAAATATTCACCAAATCACTATCATCCTCTAACGTTCGGACGCATCTGGGCAGCATTTTTTGTCCTAAATAGTCAAGCAGACCTAAAGTCACCAAATGAAACCTAAAAGAGTATTTTTATGAACGAGGTGTCCATGCTCCTCGTTCACGATGGCAGGCTAACCGTCATGCTGACTGTGGCTGTAAACGAATTAGAAGAAAATCCATAACGTGTACATGAAAAGTTACTTTATTGCATGCAGCTCTCGCATTTCTGTGCAACTATGCATGTTCCTCTCATTTCTGCAATGAACAAAATACAAGCTGTTGCATATTTGACTAGAATTCATCTGAGACATTCAATTTTATTCACAAAATCTGAACATGCCCTATAAGAGAAAATTTACAACAGGATCCCTTCTGCTTAACAATAAAACTAGGAATAAAAACAAACAAATAATTTACAGGAGGCTGAGTAAAAAATAAGGAGGTAATAGGAGAAGGAATATCTCTAAATGCTGTTGTGTATTAGTTTGAGAAGTGACAGACAAAGCAAAACTGTCCGACATGTTGGACACGAATAATTACAATCCGGCTTTGGACCTTCAGCTTTAACCTAATGACAAACTAAATCTGGGCTTCTCTTTCATGCAGTTGCTTCCCTTCTTATTCGTGTTCATAAAGGAAGCTGAATTTCAGTTTTCATTTCTTTTCTACAGGGCTGTTTGTGTGGCGTCAGTCGTGCTGTTCAGCCTCTCACTTCTGGACTTCTGCTCTGAGTTTGCTGAGCTCACTGCTGCTGGCTCTGCTCTAATCACACTGTCGCTGTTTACAACTGGCTGCTGTTCTGGTGGGGTGGCAGCATCTGTGGGAGGGGAAACGACTACCCTCTCTATGGGCTCATTGGCTGGTCTGTCTGCCACTATAAGGTAATTGGGTTCTGGCTGGTGGGCGCTGGAGCGGCGCTGCAGTGCATGCTGGGTGCAGGAGAAGGACCGCTGCCGAGGGGCGGGCTGGGGGGACAGGAAGTGAGGTGTCACAGCTCTGGGGACTTCGTGATGCCTGTCACGATCCTCATCTTCCGAGGTCACCTCCTGTAAGGTGCTGATTGGCCGAGGGGAGCGGCCCATGACCCGTGGAGGAACGAACGCTGTTGCTGACTGGTTGAGCTGCGGTCGCCAATTCTGAGGAGGAGGGTACTGCACTCGGCCCATGGACCAATCACTGGCAAGACAAGGCCATCATAACCTTAGACAGCATCAAAACTACTAATAGAGGTCTACAGGAATGAATCCTTTGTCTTTTTGCAGTTCTGCATCTTGACATCAAAGCTTTGATTAGATCAGATTAAACTTGATTAATCCCTTTGGGAGGGTTCCTTCAGGGTTTCAGTGCCTGAAATAAGCTTTGTTAATTTGTGCATTTTATGTTCCACAACATAAAAATGCACAAATTAACCCTTCAAACATCACCAACCTGTTCAAACAAACATCTTTGGTCTCTATGAAACTATTGTATATTATTTGTATAGTACTCAGTACTAATTTGCAGGTGTATCTGTCTCTGCATTGAACTTAAACATACATGCAGTCTATGCACCTGGCTAAATCAAGCTAGCAGGTGTTAGCAGGTAACTTCACCTATGTTATTATTTCTGACTTCAAAAAATAAAAAAATTAAATGAGATGGCAACAGCCAAAACTCTCTCGCTGAGGCTTCAGTGATTCCCTAACTAAAAAAGAGTCCATCTTTTGTATACAGTCTATGCTATCAATGTAATAGATTATATAATCAAATCTGAGCGTGGCAAACTCTGAGTTTTGTACCATAAATAAAACTCTATATCTCTAGTTTATCTTAGATGAATAATCTATTCCAAATATGACCTCAGAGTCCCACTGAATGAATCCCTGAGGAAGGTTGGTCAGCTATAACTGTAAACCTATTGCTTGAGCTACAAGGCTGATAAAGAAATGCATAATTTTCTCGGCTTTTAATTTCTGAAATCTTACTTTTGTACTGGTGGGGTCATATCCCGATGTCCTATGATCCCAGAGAAGGAGGCACTTCTTCCAGGCAGGCCTTGCGAGCCGGCCCACGGTGAGTACATCATAGCGCGCTCCTCCCACATCATGTCATTTCCCGTGTCTACAGGGATGGGTCCTCTCTGGATTTGGTGAGCCAACAGGAGTTCCAGCACTTGGTGATGCATGCCCTCTCTGGCCACATCAATTGGCCGACGCCCCCTCCGGTCGTGCAGCTCGAGGTTGGCACCGTGAAGAAGAAGGATTCTGGACGTGTCATAGCAGCCGTGGAGGGCAGAGAGGAAGAGTGCTGTCTCACCCTAACAGGGAAATAATCAGGAATACCACGTCTACATTACATACCAGTCAATATTTATAAGCACTTAATGCAGGACTGTCAGTTCACATGAAGGAAATTCAGACATAAATGTTACTGTTGTTCAGAACAGCAAACAACACAAGTGATGCTAAGTAGTTGTCAGGATTATACATCTTTACTAAAAGAGAGAAAATCCATCAGCGCTTACCTTATTGTCCTGTAGGTCCACAGCAGCCCCATAGCGAATGAGGGTCCTTGCTAGGGAGAGGTGGTTTACTGAGCATGCCCAGTGCAGGGCTGATCTCCCTGAGAGAGACAGTGTGAGTGGAGGGGGAGGTGAGAGGGGAAGAAGGGAGGGAGTAAGTCAGCCAGTGAACAACTATTACACAACAGAGTCGAGCCCAGAGGGTGAGGACAGGGAGGATGAAGGCAGGGGATGAACTGCCTCAGCCAAACTGAAAAAGAGACGATGGGATATGAAGGTGGGAAAATAAGGGATGCAGAAGGAGAGAGACAGAAATGGAGGCAAAACAGAGAGGCACGAGCAGCAAAGCTAATATGTCCATCGACTTGAACTTAAGTGCTAGAGCACATTAACTTTGTTCTGAATCAGAGGAGGGCAGCAGGGGAGCTGGAGAGACGGGAAGTGATCATAGAAGGCAGAGGACAGGAGAGGAGGGACACAAAAAAAAAGGATGTGAGAGAGACGGGGTAAGTTACAAGTTACTCAGCCCCTCCGTGTACAGAGGTCAGAAAACAGTGGCTTGCTCATGAGCTCATCAGCTGTTTGGGTTCAGGAGGCAGACATCCTCGCTACTTTTAAGACGATCTGCAGCGGTCTCTCAGTTATCGCACTAGCAGCTCTCCTTCCCTGTCTTTCACTCACTGTGCGTTAATATGCCACTGCTGCACGTGTCTCCCCGCTCACTCTCTCTGGGTCGGAGATGTTGGTCTGTCACCACCAGCCAGCTGTTTAAGATGTGTTTTTTTTTTAACAAACAGGAGTTTGCTGATCCCACTGCGCTGATGATTTGCACCTTTATTTATTTCTTTAACCCCTTTGGTCACCGCATACACAGCTGTGTACATCACTTTCTATAGTCATATTTCTTTTACTGTAAAATAAATTTTCTGACATCTTCTACCTATAAAGATTATGCAGGCAGAAGATGAATTATTTTTCCTGTATCATGACCGATGGGGTTAAGTCAAACTCAGCATGGGGTGTGGGGCATGAACCTGGTGATCCATCTTTGGTGATCTTTAACTTGTTTTGGTTTATAAAGACATATTTAAAGAATTTTAGAAGGAGAACATTAGCTTTAGTATTTGTCATTGTGAACATAGCCCAGAGCCTGAAAAATGTGCTGGAATGTCTCAGTTTGTGTTCATATTAACTGTGATTCTTACACTAATAAGATTGAAGAAATAAACAACTAGATGGAAAAACTATTTGTCTTTAGGTCTGGTGCTAACCGGAGTTTTCACGCATAGAGCAAATTAAGCTACCTAGTAACTGGGACCAGGAAGCATTACCAGTGTGATCCGTGTTGTTGACGGGCACTCCCGCTCGCAGAAGCTCCAAGACCACTCTGTCCAGCCCACTGCGCACCGCTCGGATCAGAACCACAGACCCATCCGGACCACACCACTCTGCAGACTGCCAACGCAACCAAACCAAGACAATGAGCCACGAGATGAACACATTCACCGCTGAAATGCCTGTTTTGAGTTTATATAGTGTGGCTAAAGTAGAAACATGAAAACATTTAAGAAAAAAGTAACAAATGGAACCAAATACACCATCAAAATCTCCCTGAAGTCACGGAAACAAAGACAGCTCCACACCTGCTGAGGAGGACTGAGCAGAGGAGGAGGCATGGCGTTCCTCTCCCAACCTCTAGGTGGAGCTGAAGGAGAGCAAACAACATTTCAGGACGAATTTAAAGAGCAGGGAATGTTTTCTTGTAAACTTTGACGTGTCAAAATGTAGTTTTGTGCTGCACAGTGTGTCACTATGAATCCCATTTTACTATAAAATCTTTTAAAATAACTTTTACTTAGATAGATATCTATAGATTATATTATATATTATATATCTCTATGAACTCCAGTTAAAGTCTGCAAGTTTATCAAAGACACAGAACAGAGTGATTCAGGCTGACAGTAAATACAGGATGACTTTCAGGTTTCTATGTGTCACATGGCATTTTCAGCCTATAGGTGCAACTAATTATTATTTTTAACAATCATCTGCTCATTATTTTCCTGGTGAATCTACTGTTTGGGTCAGAAAATATCAAAAATAACCACAAAGGCCCAGATTAGTTTTTTAAAGTCATTCAGTCCCAAATACAAAAATATTCAATGAAAATTATTATGGAGAAGCTGGAACGAGAGTGATAATTATTTTTATTTTGACTGGAGGTCAATCTGAAACCAGCAATTTGTGACCACAGATAAGTGATGATAGACTTGATAAAAAATATCTGCCAGATTCTATAAAGGAATAACATTTGCAGTATATAGAAATTAACAAGCCATGAAGGATTCATGGTTATTATAGTTAATTAAACTTAACTAAATAATAAAACTAGTAATGAAAATCAAAACTAGACTTTTGTAAAAAAAAATAATAATAATAATTAATTAATTAATTAACTGAAATGATTTTGGGAACTTGGAAAAGTAAAATTAAATAAAGATATGAAGGAAATATCGTTAGTTTTAGTATTTGTTAGTTTGGTAAAATGATGAGGCTTTGATGGATGTGTTTACTGAGACCCTGGGTGGGTCAGCTGCTTTTAAACAGTGTTTCTATGGTAACACCTGCACTCGTTTTTCTAAATCTTGCCTCTGTCGTATGCCCTTCGTACGATAATAACTAAAAAGATTTAAACACACTGAAACCAGAAAACCGACTCTGGAAACTAAGTGAAACTAAACTGCATTAAAAGCAGGAAGTCAAAATGAAATAAAAATAAAAAACAATTATATGAAACTATAATAACTCAATAACACAAACACTGATGTTTCCTTACGCTGTATAGCTCTGCGGTGCTGGGAGGCTCCAGCCCGGTAGTGCTTCTGCTCCTGGGTCCTGTGGTCACAGATGGAGGCGTCCTCCTGACGTCTGGAGCATCTCACACTGAGGTCCTCCATTGAGCTCTGGGTAAAGTCTGTGTCGCTCCCTATATCCTGCTCCCTTTTAAGGGGCCTGAAGACCGAAGCACAGCGTTGATACGACACACTGAGTGCTGCCGTGGTTTCGTGTGGCCACACTGTGTTTTCTGTGGTATGAACTACCCAAATATTTCTCTGTTATCACAGATAAGAAGCAGAGAAATCTCCTTTCCTGGTTAGAATGGTATCTGACCCAGAGAGAGGGCCTATCGCTGCATCTCACCTGTGATTGCTTCAGATACCAGAAGTTTCTTCTCTCCAAAGTTACAAGCTGGTTTCTTTACACTGCACAACATGGTTAGATTTATTCTAATATAAATAAAAATAGTCTCTTTTTTACAATGAAGATACAGTGAAAAACAAACACAGCTGTCCAATTGTAGGAATCCTTAAAGATATCCTTTTGTTTAGCATCAATTTCATAAACCTGTGCTGTGGTCTAGATTTACTCTCCGCCAACAGCCGCTCACCTACTGCTATAAAACTGGAAATGCTCAGTGTTTCAGGGCAGAATTTGATGGGAAAATGCACCAGGGTGAAAGTGGAAACTGCCTTTGTAATAATTATACAGGATGAGCTCTCTCTCGTTGCACACTGACATCATTCCCCCAGCAGACAAAACATCCTCTCGAAGCAGCTGCACTCACCGCATTCGCATGGCGTCCTCCCCAAGCGGCTCCCTCCTTCTCTTTTTCGGCTTCCTTGGCCTTTTTCTTTTTCTTCAAACTGATCTTTTCCTTCTCTCTGCTGGACCTGATGCGTTGTTCTTGGTGTGTCGCGTGCTGTATCCAGGCCTTAGCTTTGCCGTCGCTGTCTGTGACTTTAGACTGCTGCTGCTGCACCCTGTCAGTACCGTCCCTCTTCGCTCGCTTCAGCCTCACCCTCCTCACCACCAGGAATACCACGAGAGGCAGCACCAGCAGCAGCCCAATGCTGAGGGCAACTACGGCCCAGAGCCACGCAGGAGTTGGCTCTTTAAATGAAATAATTCAAACAATGAAAGGAGACAAAAGCTTTTGCTTGTCATTTTGTTTTGTATCTATTTATATCTGAAATATTAAACGTGTCGACAAATCTGAAAATCTGCACAACATGTACACACTGGAAACACGACGGTTTTTCATGGGGTTTTGTTTGGATGACATTCAAACTTGGATGTGTGCGTGTTTCCGTATGTGGGAGACAGGACATGCGAGCCCACCTTCGACTTCCTTTTCCTCCTCTCTGCTTCCTATTTCCTCTCGGACACCTCTAATGCTGACGACTGCATCCAGCTCTGACAGGGAGGGGAAAGAGGGAGGTCTTAGCTCCCTTACAGCTCGCAGGAAATTTGCGGCCTCGGTTGCATAAGGGAAGCAGGTAGAGGTTGTATGGGCACACGGCCTGTTGTCCACTTGGAGGAAAAGAGGGAGCTAGAAAAAAAGAGGGAAAGAAGCAGTCTGAAAAAAAACCCCACCTATGTCATCTTTGAGAACTGTTTCATAAGAATGTTTGCATGGGTGAAATTATCTTTGCAAAAAGTTACACCTTTTCAGAAAAAAACATTTAAAAAGAAAAAAAAAATACTTTCACAATAAATCAAGCAACACTGCTCCATTTGAACTGGCTTATTGGAATTACTGGAGTTCCCCAAGGTTTTGTGCTTGGCCCACTTTCATTTTGTCTTAATGACGTTAATGCACAATAATCCAAAACTGTTGTGCAGATTATGGAATTTTCTATAGCTGTTAATCTTCTCTCTCAGTTTACAGTATTACAGAAATAATATCAGTTTCTTCAGATCCACCCACTTGGAGTAGTCCGCAGGAGGAATTTAAATGGATGAATCGGATATCAGAATTCAAGACTAATAGTGGGAAAAATATCAATATTGCTCCTTTTGTGCTACGATTATCAATACTCTGGTGTCAAATATCAATATTTTTAGTACAACATGACATACCAGAGTCCTCGGTGGTGGCACTGATGTAGTGAATAAAGTTATATTAAATTCAAGTCAACTAACTTATTTTGAAAAAGTAGAAATTCATGAAGGGAAAAGGGATGATTCCCACCCCTATTCTAGACTATTGCTCTCACTTGCCTACTTACAGCTTTATTATTAATTGAAGTTGTTTGATCTATTGCCTAACTTCTATTGATTTGTCTGAAATTTTTTATGTTAAGGTCTCCCTTGCAAAATGCGCTCACTGTTTTTGAATCTCTTAATCATAATGCCAGAAACATTTTGCTCAGTACCCACCCATCTGAGTCTGCCGGTGACGTCTGCGCCAGCATGTTGGCAAGCTCCTGAGGGTTAAAGTCAAACAGGTTCCTGGTGGTGGCGAGGGGCACGGAGCCTCTCAGTTTGAGTGGCGACAGGAGGAGGACGCTGAGCGCCCAGAGCACGGAGCGGTTGAAGGAGCTGCCATGTTGCTGTGAGATCCTGATGTGCACAATCAGGGTGCCTTTAGCCCACACAGGGCTCTGGTGTTTGAAGCACTCGCTGCTGTCCCATCCACACGCCGCGCTGTCGCATCCCTGATCGCAGAGGGAGTTGGCAAAGTGATCCCGGCAGTAGTGAATGTGGCCAGGACTGAGAGTGATGAGGAGAAGGGATGAAGAGAGGAAAAGAAAAAAGAAGAGAATATGTGATCGAGGAAATAATCTCCACTCAACACGTCTCACCTATTTTCTTTAAAAAAGACTTTAACGCTAAGACTCAACATGTAATAACAGACTCAGATTATCATTATCATTATTATCACTACTAATGGCTGCTTTATAACCTTTTGCTCATGTAGGCACCAGATCTCTGCTTTATATTTTGAAGTTAATATTAAGTTCATGTTCCACTAATAATTTTTTTGGATGTTTATAATTTGCATAATTGATCATTTCAAGATTAATAATTGAAAATTTGTGTTATGTTTTTTTTACGGTTATAACCCAAGGTAACAGTTGGTAATTTTTGTAATTAGAAGCTAAAATGGGCGCCTGCCACTTCAAGCGTATAAGTGCAGTTGCGGCATGGGAACCTGTGTGGTTTGATGGGAGAAGGAGTGTGGGCTGAAGGGTGTGGAGTCACATGGTTTTCTGAGTTTGTAGTGGATTATTGGGTTCGGAGTGTTCATGCAACAAGTGAAATAAAATTTTTAAACGCAATTCAAGTGGAAGACTTTTTTCTTTTTTGGACATCAGGAGCACGCGTCAGCCATAGACTCCTTTTTTGTACTTGGTTTATTGGAAATGCTCCTACAGCTCATATGCTTTTATCCGTTTTCATTTATTACACTTTTTTTTTTCCCGATACAATTGTGTTGCCTTCATCTTTTTAGTATTTAGTAACAACGTAACTCAAGATTAAAAATTAAAAATGTTAAAATCTCCTTACTGATAACAACAGTAATAATCAGCAGGACTTATTCTTAGCCTGCCTTTTGTTTGAATTTCTTGGGCCAGTTTATTTTGCATTATTATAATAATATTACCATAAAATAAAACCTGGAAAAGAATCATGATATTAGCACATTAATAAACTGAGTCACAAACCACATCACAGCCGGTTAAATATTTATAAGAAGAATTAGAATACAGAGACAGGTCATAGGCATAAATAAGCTTTTATGACTGCTTAATGTGAGCCATATATGATTTGTTTCATGATATATGGCCGATCTGTTTCTACCTCCAAACCCTTTTTCTTCAAGCGCTTTGTGAATTTGTTAAGAAAAATGCTATTTGAAGTTATCATAACAGTCTAGATAGGGCAAGGAGGTGGCTGGGGAGAGGGAGGTCTGGGCTTCTCTGCTTAGGCTGCTGACTCCTCGACCTGGCCCCAGATGAGGGAGGATGGATGGATGTAGGGAGGGATGGAGGGAGGGATGGATGACATATAGTTCACATTTATTACTGAGCTAAAAAATGCTTTGAGGGTTTTCAGAGGGCTGTAATGAAAAGAAGAACAAAGGTAGTTTACTTGCAGGGAGGTCGGTCCTTCAGGCAGTCGAAGCCGTCTCTGAGACACTCGGGGTCCATACACTCTCTGTTACACGACCCATCGCCAAACTTTTCCTTACACTTCCGGTTCACTGGGCAGTGGCCCCATGGATCACCAGATGCAGCTGAGGAGACAAATGCAGATTAGAGTAAAACAAAACAAAACAAACTGCACTATAACCACACAACATGCATATATTATGTTCCTCATGAAATTAGTTATCATAATTAATGTTTTGTCCATAAATGAAGTATACAGGTGTTTTAAAATGCAGGTGACTCATCAGTGAGACGTCACAGGTAAATAACTAAACTTCCACAACTCTCCATTAAACTGGATCTGATTCATTGAAAAGGTCCAAAATTCGACCTTATTTAAGCAGACATTATGCACAGCTGCAGAAATGAAAACAACTACGAGCAGTTTTCGGTTTTTATCTCCAGACCAACTCACCCACAAATTCAATCAACTCATTGTTTCAGGCCCATTAGCAGCTTTTCATAACAATGCAGGTCAAGCCATGAAAGGTGGCTCCCGAATCAAACTGCTAAAGGGAACAGGAAAAGGCCCCGACATAAACAGGAAGTTTCCAGAAGAAACGAATAGAAACGGGAAATGGAGTGGGTATGGAGCTCGATAAAGGTCGAAGGTTGTTACTGTGGCAGTGAGGAATGTGATGGAGTTGGACAATGGGCTTGGCAGGTGTGTGCGGGAGCATAAAGTCATGGCAGAAAAAAAAAAACACCTAGACAATAGAGCTGAAATTAGACATGTGAAGTGTTTTACACTTTTGTTTGACTTGGCCAGCAAAGGAAGTCCTTTAGATACAAGTAACGCTGAGCTGGGAAAGATCATAAAACTGCTGATATTATTAAAAAAAACACACACACAAACAAAATAAAACCACTTTTCATTTTAACAGAAGCAAAGAAATAACTGTAAACTACATTTTGACACAACTGTTCGTAAACCATGCAAACTTCAACAATTTAGCTACATTAAAATGTATAAAATGCATATTTTATACATTAAAAATATATATATGTATTTCAGATTTCAGAGAGAATTTCAGAGAGAAAGTCCCTCTCCTTTCAGAAACTGTCTTTCATGGCCCATGGCTTCAGGGCTGAGAGTGGTCACTCACTGAACATGTGGTGCGTTTCATGTGGGTTCAAAAGAAATATGAATGCGTTTGAATAGGAGGGTAACTCACCTCGACAGGTCCAGCTCAGAGCCAGAAGAACAACAGTCCTCAGAGTCATCATCTTCAGGCTGTCCCGGTCACCAGCTGCTGGCCCTTTCTTCTCAATAAGCAGTCCAGCTGTGGGGTACAACCTGCTCCAGATGTGCCGAAGCTCAGCTCAGACTCACGTGGTGAAAAGACTCTGCGGCTCTTTGCGTAGTTGAAGCCCTGCTGCTCGCAGTTAACTCTGAGTGAAGTCACCAGATCCCCATCACCGCTGCCACCAACACCTTCCAGTACCACCACCCAGCCCACTTTGTTCACTCGCTCTTTTTTTTTTTCAGAGGGCCCTGCGGATATCTCGACAACTTCCTGCCACTGTGTGGAGAAGGAGAGGAAGGGCGGTAACCCTGTGTGCCTATGTGTTTGTGTGTGTGTGTGTTGGTAGTTGTTACTGTCACCCAGGGAACTGTTGGGAGAGCTGTTACTTCAAATTGCGTATAAAGCTGCAGGGTGTGGGAGGACGGCTCGGTTTTCACGCATACACGCACATCTGCTGAGTCCAAACAGCCTGTGAAAGGACTCCGTAAAGTGCTTCTGCTAGTTGTTTGCATTTAATTCACAAAGGAAAATATAAACTTTGAGTTTATTCAAGCACTTTCAGAAACTTTACTTCCATATTTCACGTCACAGATACTGAAACTGACGACAGTAGAGTAGAAGGTGAGAATCTTTTAGTACCTTTCTGTCGTGGGTCGCGACATGCCGGCTGAAAAAGACACTCCAAATAAGATGCTCAAATCGTTTCAGCTACATCAAGACAACTACACTGCTTCAGGAGGTGTGAGCGTAAGTGAAGCATCCACCATCAGGTCTCAAATCAAACAGTGTGTGACACAAATTTGGCATTACCATGGCAACAAACTCCAACATCTCTACTGGTCACCGGCTCTCTCTGACTGTTGCCCTGGAGCTCCTCTTTCCATGCAATATTCCTCCCAAAGCTCATTAAACAAATTTCCTGTAGCACCAAAAGAACATCTTTGGTCCTTTTTGTCGTCACGCAATCCCAAATTCATTTTTTTAAACACAGCACAGAAAACTTGTCGTGAGAGCGGCACTGCCTTCTTCGCTAAGCAGTGGCTGTAGTAGTGCCTGTAGACTTCAGACATGTTTGAGAAGACCGGCTCCAGGTAGAGCCTAGAGGTGGATGCTGCACAACAGTACGAGGGCACTTTCGGTAAACTCTCAAGGAACTCCTTAAGGACTACATGCTCGGAAGCTTTACGGGATTTCCTCTGCATTCGCTTCTTAGCGTTCTCCTCTGGATTTTCCGGCTGGGAGGCATTCTGCACCCAGTGAAGCACCGACCACTCTCCAATCCCCAAAGTCGAGAGGAACATCTTTTTGCAAACTTGTTTTCTATCACCACCTGCTATCAGATGATATCTCATTGAGACTGATCTTCTAGACTGAGTCCATGGAGCACGGGTTCTTTCCACTGGATCACAGTCCACAAGCCCGGCCACATAGACCTTTCTCTGAGTCCAGTTCATGCCCTGCCAGAAAGTAGTGAACAGCTCACTCCGTGTTTCTTCACTAAAGTCGGCACAAAAGCGGTTCGACGCCCTTTTGCAGGCGCTAGATATGCATCTCGGCCCCATTGACCTTTGAGCTTTAGTAATAGTGACACCATCTTTCTTTCTCTTGCTGACGTATGCTTTTCCCTCCATCCTGAGTTGCTTCTGTCGGTTTTGTTTCCACGTCAGTGGCTTAGCAACTCGGGATTTCTTTCTGACTGGCCCCTCTGATTCTGGCGCCTTCTTTGTGTCTCTGTCAGTTGCACTCAGATGTCCTGCATAAACAGGGAAGGTCATTAACATGAATGTGGCATTACTGAGATATACCCCACTACTGCTGCCAAAACTATAAATGAGCTCTACAAGTTCAGAAAGCAGCTGAAAAACAGGCAAAGAAAGCCCCACTCACCCTGAGCAGCTAACGCAGTGTTACTGAGGGCAGGAGGAGCAGGGATCGGCTGTGGGCGCTGAGGCACAGCTGGCCTTTTTTCTGGCTCACTTTCATTTGATTCAGCCTTTTTTGTTGCTGCTCTCTGTGCCCAGTTGAGCACGGACCACTCTCCAATCCCAAGCGTGGACAGGAACATGTTCTTACACACTTGTTTCCTTTTGCCATCCACCATCAGATGATAACGAAGTGAAACCGACCTCCTTGAATGCAAACCCACAGCCCGAGATCTTTCCACAGGGTCACGGTCGACGTGTCCCGCTACATAGAGCTTTCTCTGTGCCCAGTTCATGCGCTGCCAAAATTCATCAAACACTTTCTTCCTTGCTTGTTCGTTAATTTCACTACAAAGCCGATTTGATGCCTTTTTGCATGCGTCTGAGGTGCATCTTTGCCCCATGGCTCTTGGCTGTTTGGTTACAATCTCACCGTCTCTCTTGCGTTTGCTTGCGTACGATTTTCCCTCCATCCTCAGCTGTTTCTGCTTGTTTTGCTTCCACTTTGACGGATCTGCAACTTTGGCTTTGGCTATTTTTCTGGAAACACCAGTCCTGTCCAAATTAGTGTTTCCATTTTGGGCAGCTGTATTAAGATGCACTGTACAAACAGACCAAAAGAAGAGAAGAGCATCTTTATTATCATTGTTTCCTGGCAGTGGAGGTCTGGGCTTTTTCATGTATATGTATCCATGGACTAAAATGGGAAACACGATGGTCTGTAATCTTGATGATTGGAAATTTGGAATCAGAGAGCTTTTTGTCAAAATGTGGGTGCAGTAGTAAATGGTTACTTACTTAAGTGGTTACTTACTAGTGTCAGCACCCACAGCTGCTTGGTGGTAGACAGGACCCTGCGAGATCTTCTGCTGCTCTGGCTACGGTCACTGAGTCGGACCTGTTTTTGGACACTCCATCTTTGTCCACGTCAGATTTCCTGCTTACATCACCGGCATGAAGGTGGTCTGTGAAGAGAAGCACACACACCACTAGTTAACAGTTGTGCAGTATTGCTGGTCACCAGCAATATTGTAACAAGCGGGAATGAGTTGACAGACTGCACAGAATTCGCTCATCAGCATGACTCTGTCTGTGGTCACCACACACAGATGTAGATGTTCAGCAGGTGAGCCTCATAAACCTGCTTCGCTAAAGGACAGAAGGCTTGTAGACTGAGCAGCCTGGCCAGATAAAGATGAAGGAAGGGGACAAAAGGTCCAAAGAGGGAGGTCCACAGACACACTGACATTCTTGAAATGGTGTGAAGAACCCGGTCAGACATAAACATTAAAGCATGAACAGTCAATCTGACACTGCTGTAGCTCATGTTGAATGAATGTGTGTGTTTGTGAAGTCTTTTTTTTAAAAAATATGCATACACTCTATGTTTGCTTGATGCTTATGCATAAAAATTATAATTTGAAAGTTTAAAACATGCAGAGAAATTGATTGTGTCCCCGATCTTGTATACTTGTATGTGTGCTGTGGAAATTCAACTCTTTCTTTTATTTGTGCAGTGAAAAACATGTGGATGGTCTCCATAATCACCAGTGACCAGGGTGGCCTGAGATTATGGTAAATTCCCTGAGTTGATGTTTCAATCTGCCCCTGCTAATAAAGACACGTGAATAACTGATATTTCTCACAGTTAAACGCTGCATGAGCTCATATACCCACCTGGCGGGATGAGATGCAACCCATAAGTCTCAGTGACTGTGGGTCTGTGAACTGGGGGGTCATGGGTGGGTTTGGGAAGGACACCAATATCCTCCATTGCTGCAATGGCTAAAACATAAAAAAAGAAAAAGATATTAAAGTCTCCCATTTCCTATAAGTGTCTCCCCCATCGGCCATTTACAGCTGTTTTCAAAGCAGTCTGACAAGCTGTTAGCGCAGCTGTTAACGGCACACATCAGAGCCACGTGTCCGCATCCAGATGTTTACGCCTACAGAAGTGGGCGTTGCTGGGCCTGACTGACAGAATGAGGTGGGTCGAAAAGGCTGCAACAGCGGTCAGAAAAGAAGCGAAATGTCTGCAGCCCTCCGTGCAGGCTACGATCTTTACCGTGACAGATTTCTGGCTGTTTGCTTACACAGAGTTATACATCTGAAAACGTCTCGCAGACCCGTCGCTTCCATCCGGATCGGCTCACAGATGTCCCCTCTGCCGGCTCGTTACTCCATCGCGGCTCTGAAACTCAGCATCCGTCCGCGCAGTCAAATCATTTAACGCGGCTTTTATTGGGATAAATGTTCCTAACTGTCGGATCTGAGGGGCTTCTCAAAGGCAGCTGCCATGTCTGAGCATGCGCACCGGCTTTCCACAGTCGAAAAAAATTGATTTTGTGGCATTAAAACAGGGACTCGCGTTCACAAATGTGTAATATTATGCCTTCATTTAATCCAGAACCTGAATATTATTGTTGCACATCCCATAAAGTCATCTTACAGGCTTAAGAAATCAAACATTGAGCTGCCAATCCATCAAACCACTTATGAAAGCAAGCAATAATGTATTCTCTACTGGTTATACGGGACATGGCAAAACATAATTTAAAAAAGCAGAATAATTAATCTTTATTTTTATTTTTGCACAGATTTCTAACATTCTCACAAAGCCTTCTGTTTGCAGGGGGACACATCACTGTGCAGATAGGTTAATTACTTCAGCTTTTAATGTCAGCACAAATCATATACAGAGTCCTGGAATCAGAATATTTGCCAAGACTGCTTTCAGATCATTCTCCACTGACTTTATTAATAGATATGCCTGGAAAACTCAAATATAATTACTCAAATAGAAAGTGAATACGGCTGTGTCAAAGAGAATCCAAAATAAATAAATGAAACCTTTAACGAGTTTTATGCTGATTTGTATAGGTCTGAATCACCCGAAGATCTCACAGTGATAGATTCATATCTTTCTAATACTGAGCTACCCAAACTGAATCAAGAAGATCGGAGGAATTTGGATCTCTCATTTACAATCAAGGAAATGGAAAAGGCATTACTCACTCTTCAGAACAATAAGTCACCTGGAGAAGATCGGTTTCCTCCTGAATTTTTAAAAGAATTTAAAGATTTGCTTTTACCTCTTCTCATGGACGTAGTCAATTTGGCATCTAAAACACACAGACTTCCTGAGTCTTTCTCAAGAGCCATAATTACAGTGATTCGTGAAAAAGATAAAAAACACTCTAAAATGCTCCTCTTTTCAGCCAATCTCACTGCTAAATGCAGATTATATGCTAATTTCTAAAACTTTGGCAAATAGATTGAGTTACTATTTGCCAAAATTAATTAATTCTGATCAGGCTGGATTTATCCAGAAGCAGATCTTCGATGAATAACTTCAGTAGGTTACTTAATATAATTCATGTGGCATCCTGTAAGATGGAGCCTAGTGTAGCGGTTACTTTAGATGCTGAAAAGTCCTTCGATAGGCTTGAATGGCCATACCTGTTTAAAGTCTTATCTAAATTTGGTTTTGGTGGAAGTTTTATTGATTGGATTAGAACACTATATAGGAAACCCCAAGCCAGAATTATGGTCTGAATTATTTAAAAAATGTGTTAATGTAAACATTAATAGTAGATACAGGCTGGCCCATTATAATTTTCTGCATCAAACCTATATTACGCCACAAAAAATACATAAATATAAACCAGAATTATCGCATCTATGGTTTAGATGTGGCATTGAAGTGGGTTCATTCCTGCATAGCACATGGAATTGCACAAAGGTAAGCACATTCTGGCAGAACTTTTCTGATATTAAGTCAAAACTTAGAGGGCTTTCATTTCCATTTGATCCTCAAGTATGTTTATTAGGAGACTGTACAAATTTGGGTACACAATTAAGAAAATGTCAACAGAAGTTTCTGGAATCGGCTCTATGCGTTGCTAGAAAATGTAAAGCTATTACGTGGAGGTGTCACTCCCAACTCTCCATCTCCAGATGGTTCTTAGAGATGAATAGCTGTGTTCCACTCGAAAAGATTACATACTCTCTTAGAAGCGATAAAAAAAAAAAAAAAAAAGACTTCAGCTTGAAGTATGACAACAGGAAAAACATTAAGGTGATCATGTCTGCGCCTTATTAGTTACATTATTAGCATTTTTTCAGTGATTTAATTGATTTTTAAATGGACACTATTTTATCAACCCACTTAAGTATAATGTCAGTTGTTTTGTCTTGCAGCTGTTACAAGAATTTTATGTAATCATAAGTTCATCAGCTGCACAATCACAATGTACCTTTCCTTTTGAGTGTAAAATCAGTGATATGTTACAGTATGTTTTATTTAAGGAAAACTGCCATTAAAAAGAGCCAGAGTAAGAGCATCAGTGTCCATAACAACTGGTCTAATAAGCCTACATAAGTAAGATGTACTTCAAATTCAAATTGAAAGCATTCAGTGGCTGCTGGCAGTTCAGTATCATCAGTGATGGGATTAAATCTATTTACCCAAGTAGCCTGTTTTATTTAGCAACTGCACTTTGCATGGGTGTTTTCATTTAGTGAAATATGTTAACTTTTAACAGATTACTGCACATTTAAGTAACAGTTATAATTATTAGTTCTTTGTTACTTTCCATTTCTTTCTAGCCTCACTCAGCTATATAGCCAAAAATGCTGCATGTGTATAGAAATCATCATGTCACCGATATCATTATACAGTAATCAGGGCTGCAGATAAAGTTTCAAAAAATATTTCCCAGCATGAGGCAAGAACATGTTTCACATGCAGGAATCAGTAAATACACAATCATATTATTTTACATTAAATACATCAAAGAACCTTAAACCTGTTTATGTACTGAAGCCTTGAGTCTGTCAAAGATGTATTTCATTGCTTTGTTTTTCAAAAATATACATCAAACGCATTCTTTGTGATTTACAGCTGTTTGCAAAGATCCTGCCTAAAATAGCAACACTTTTAGCTTTGCTTATTTCAGGAAAAGGAAGGAAGTCCGGGAGTTCAAAGTTTCTGCTGGAGACCAGGAAAGGGACATCAGACTCAACTACCAGCCAAGTACATCAGGCAGCTTCTCCCGGGTTACATGTTTTCAGGGGCACTGAAAGATACTTTTATTTGCGGTATCTAATTGTATTTTTGATTTCTGAGGGACAGGTTGAACCGTTTGGAGAGAAATTTTGAGGCTGAGATGGTTTGGACATGTGCAGAGGAGGGATAGTGGATATGTTGGACAACACTGAGCATGGATCAACATGGAAGAATAGACGAAGACCTCAGAGGAGGATGCTGGGATAGGATGAGATGGAGCCAGAGGATTGGCTGTGGTGATCCCCAAAGGGAGCATCTGAAAGAAGAGGGTTATTTTTGTTTGTTTACATTTCCTAGTTTATTTTTGCATTTCTGTGGTTATTCTTGGCTGGGCTTAAAAACAAGCAGTATGTGTCAAAACTACATGACAAAAGCAACATAAATGGTTATTTAGCATAGATAGATAGATAGATAGATAGATAGATAGATAGATAGATAGATAGATAGATAGATAGATAGATAGATAGATAGATAGATAGATAGATAGATAGATAGATAGATAGATAGATAGATAGATAGATAGATAGATAGATAGATAGATACTTTATTGATCCCGCATGGGAAATTATTGTGTAATAGCAGTGAGAACAATACAATCTACAGTAACTAAACATCAAAGTGAGAGTGCCAATGATGAGTACTAAACTATACATATACATATACATATAAAAATAAAAACATAAATAAACATACTTACAAGAGAGTAGAGCAAACCGCATTGATAAATAATATAATATGTAATATATACACTATAAATCAGAGTATGTACAAAAACAATCTGGAGGATAGCAGCAAGAGAATATAATACAAAACTTGTGTGTAGGATCTTATGTCCTGACAGGAGCAATACGTAACTGAACGAAGTAACCAGACACAA